>JAMQGT020012707.1:0-137539 GCA_024447675.2 Pterophyllum scalare | reverse complement strand
TGTAAGTTAACCTGAAAGGAACGACATAGTTGTCTGTTGGAGGTCACTGATGTAGTTACATTATGTTTGGTTCATGTGTGATAATATCTGTTGTTGGACATAGTGTTTAAAGTGGTTGAGCGGTACGTGCTAATGCTTACACTAGCTACTTCCGGTACCGCGATTGCATGCTAATGCTAACGCTAGCTACTTCCGGTACCGCGATTGCATGCTAATACTAATGCTAGCCACTCCTGGTTTCATAGTTACCCAGAACTTCATTCATTTACTTATTAGAGTTATAAATGTCAACCGACATCAACTGAACATTCTGATTAGTGATGTAGTTTGTATGCATTTGTGATTTGTTATTTCTTTCCTTTATAGACCACACACACCCCCCCATATCCACCTCCTATGTATAGCAAAATGCTGCTGCATGTCATCTGTCCTAATTAAAGATCCTAAAAGATTGTCAAGCATCCTGTCTGTGCTCTTACCGGCACCCCAAGGGGGATATCGAGGAGAACCCTCACCTGTGCAGTCTGAACCTAGAATTCATTGCTATCGAATACTGATACTGAGCAAAATACAGGTGTGTGTGTGTGTGTGTGTGTGTGTCATGGAGAAGAAGGGTGTGTGTGTGTGCTGTTTGTTTTCGGATTAGTGATTATCCATATAAATTACAGACATCTGTTTAGAGGTGTCATTGTTTAAGTATGCAGCCTCATGCCTCTCTGGGATGTGTTTGTGCGTGCGTCTGGAGTCGGCAGGGACCATAATGACCTCATTTCCTGCTGAAATATATGCAGGCACAGCTCCACCACATAAACCTCCAAATAAACCTTATAAACTACGGCACAAGGCCTGTTACCTTGAATCACACAACGACACAATAAACACTGAGCCACCACTGAAATGCACACGACACCTTCAAAATACACCTGCCTGTGTTACTATGGGAAATATATTCTGCAGGTATTGCATGGAAACAGGTGCAGGTTATATATGAGGAAACATACACACACACACACACACACACTTGTTGTCCTTCCAGCTCGCTCAGTAAACGAGGTGATAAAGACGACAGCTGAGACAGGTTGATAGAAGTCGTCTCAGTCACAGCAACTCCTAAAATTTAACAAGACATTAATAGAAGTGCGTCGCTGCTATCTCTCTTTCTCTCGCTCTCTCTTCTCTTGCACTGTTTCATACAGTTTATTTAATGGTCCCATCTATATCTGTATTTATCACTTGCAACTCGGGATGGAAACTGGTTTTTCAGTGTCGACTGGTCGATGCAGCTGTGATGGTTTATTTACATTTGCACACAGCTGAATAGAACAAGGCCACAAACTGTGCATGTGACTGTTACTGCATTATATCTTTTAGTATTTTCACACATACATATGCACTCACACACACACACACACACACACACACACACACTCACAGTAGTCATATGTATGTGCTGAGAATTTATTTAGTCTAGTCCAAGTGGTAACCACCAACGTGTGATGTCCTTTCAGTGCAACTGCAGTGACGTGTGGCTCCAAAAACATCCCCGGCTGTACCAAGGGGCAGTTCCTCTAATGACCACTGCAAAAATGAGTCGGTCTCTATAGAGTCAACTTTAAAGCAGAAAGGTGTGCTTTTTTTTACAACCTGTATAAATTTTATTAAGGTTTACAGTTTGCAGGACTAGAGGCGTGGCCTCGTTTACAGGTGGATGGTGACACAGGTAGCTGTAGCTGCTAGCTGTCTGCTAGGCTTCACCTCAGCTAACTGGACCTCTGGACCATGTTTGGGCTGTTGGAGCCTTTTTATTATTTGACCGATAATATGGCTGCTGTGGCTTCATTGGACTAACTTGTATTATTTGTACGTTATTCCGCACAGATACCTGCAAATTAATGCTATTTTGCGTTATCGTGCAAGCTATCCAGGCTAGCGAGCCTTAGCTTATAATCTAGCCCTCTGCCCTGCAACAAATCCAAGTGACAAACTGCTAACAGTTTAGCACAATTATCACAACAATTATCTTAAATTTGGAGTATTTGTATTAAGCTTATTTAACCTGTTCATTTTCCTGCATCATTTTCAAATATTAGAACATCCACAGCAGCACTGCCACCAATAAATGTTTGGATAAAAACAAAAAACATCTACTTTTGACTTATGACTGCAATCTTTCTCCATCTCTGTATTTTCTTTACCTTTATGTATCCCCTGCTTTCCTCTGACATCTGTTCATCCATCTACTGCCTCCTCCCGGTTCTCTGCCCTTTCCCTTTTATAACCCCTTTCTCTCCCTTCTCCTGGAGCCTGTCATTAAATGTAATTTGTCTTGTGGTGGGTTTGATGTGCAGAGGGCCAGGCAAGAGGTGAGACTGCTGTTTAAAGCACTTACTTCCACCAGAAGGGCTCTCATTGCCCTTCGCAAGAAAACATCCCCAAGAGAGAGAGTGTGGTGCCGCCGCACTCATTTAAGAAACTCCACTTCTTAATATTTTCAAAAAGAAACCATCATCCCAGTAATTAGTAATTATGTATCACTAAGTATGAATGTTTATTAACTATATTACATTACTGTATGGAGGAAAGGGAATTCTTTTCCCCAAAATTTAAACTACAAATTCAAAAAAATGTGCCAGTAGAAGAACATGCTTCAGCCACAGAATACTAAGCTGGAGCACTGAACCGCAGACTTGTTAAAGTCACCGAGCTTGTCGACCACCATCCCTCAGTTCTCACTGATAAAACAGCTAAAATGTGTGCACTTCAGCAAAGCCATGTTTTCCTGCCGCCACTTGGGGCTGCTGAAGTGCAAAGCTGCAAGGTGTAATCTGAAGAAAAATAAGATTGCACCACTTAAGACTGAAGAACTTTATCTGGATCTGTTTGCAGTGTGGAGGCTGGCTCAGCATGTTGCAGAGCAGCAGCAGGAGTACTTCAGGTTGCATCATGTTGTTTCCTGAATTGCATCATTAATTCATTTGGTTTTGGTAAACAAGAAGAGGAGCTGTGAATTTTTAAGTAGTGCTGCTGCTGGTTGTGAGTATCCTGAGAACTGGACACTGCAGCTCGTGTGATCTGAAGTAAACGTGGAGCCTGGTGGTGCAGAACAGCACGGTGATTAAAAATGTGCTTTTCAAACTTTCACTCGTGTCAAACTGACCCTGACCCTTGTGTCAACTTTCACATTACGATACTGGACTAAGCTAACAGTTTTGCTTACATTAAGCTTTTAGGTAGAAAAAGCAAGTTGAGATTTACAGTGTAACTATTCAGTGAATTTAACTTTATGTTGCAACAGGAATTTCTAAATAGTTACATAAAGCTAACCCAAAAGACCTCCAATTATGCACAAAGTGAAATAGAAACTGGGAATCAGCAGGACTCCTCGCAACGTTGGGCGTCATGGGCTCTTGCCAACAGTCATTATAACCGTGACAAAGAAACTGCCAAAAGGAGAACATGAAGACCAACTTGGAGTTTATCAAAGAGCTCTAAGAGCACAAGGAGAACCCCAAATACCACGTGGAACAGCTGCAACTGCTCATCACCTATTTATACTATCCATACAGTAGGAAAGCATGCAGTTCCTCTATTGGCCACTAGCAGCCATAGACTTCCATATTAAAATATTCAGCTTTACAGCAGAAATAAACATGTGTACAGCCTGACTAAAATAATAATAATAATAATAATAATAATAATAATAATTTAGCACCTAGACATAATTTACCCCTCCATAACAACTATACATGAGAGGATTTTTAAATAACTCAACTGGTCACCTGGTCATTTGCATGTCTCTTTCATTATTATGCTCATTGAAAACTCTTCTGAGAAAACTCTCGGTTTTCTCAGAAGCAGCAGGCTTTTAGCTTTTAAATACTAATTAAAACATGACAAAGGATTTCCAATGGCAACCACGCTCAGCAGACATCATGGACACAGAAGCTCAGATCACCCAGTTATCCATGCCTCCAAAGACAGGTCATATATTTGTACCTATGAGCAACTCAGAAGGTGTTTTTATTTGTGCTATTAATGGAAAAAAGAGGAAAGAGGATTCTCCATTGCAGTGAACATCAGCAGTACCTTAAAATGAGCTTTAAGGTTTTCTGAGGTTTAAGATTTTATGAGACTTTTAAATAATACAAGCGCAAAAACAAATAAATAAAATTGACTTGTTCAGACACTTGTATAATATTATTAATAAGTTATTATTCAAGACAATACACATGGACAGTTCTTTCACAACCACAACAAAATATCCTCAGTGAATGGCTATAGAAAGGAGCTGTTTTATCGAGGCTGCAGGCACGTTTTCAGAAATACGTCCATCATGAGGCACTGAAGGCAGATTGTTGGTGTCCGAAATGAGCAAACTTCAGTTCCAACTGCTCCAAAATTACTTTGAGGCCTTTAAAATCTAATATCTGTAATGCACCTGTACACTATGATTGCTGTTAAAGCAAGAATTATATATCTGGCCACAAACATAAAGTTAAGTTTGCTGGTGCAGGTAAATATTTAAGATACTTCGGCTCCATTTTTGGCAGATGCCATGTCATTCCTCTTTCTGTAAAGTATGTGGTTAAATGCATCAGTTTTTATAGTTAGAAAAAAGAAAAGGCTAAAAAAAATGGAGAATCTGAGACTGGAATGACCTTCTTTGGAGCCTTTTGGGGCATTTTTGATGCAATTATCTGAGTCCAGTTTTAGTGAGTGAAATTCTCTTCTTGTGTTATTTGTGTGATAATTAGCACTAATTTGTGCTTGTACTTCGCACCTGTACAGGTTATGAATGTAGCATGCTAACCAGGGTAGTGAGCCAAATATGGTCATTTATGGTCATTTCTGGAACCAAAAAAAACAACATGGCTAAAATGCTAACTGTGAGGCCCAGTCGAAACTATCACAATAACTCATAAAAAAGCACGTGATTGCTTAACATTTTGAGTGATAATGAGGCACTGTATTTAACTTCAGTTCAGTGTGGGCCTGTCATATTGGTGTCGCCCGGAAGGACCGCAACACCAAAGTATTACACTGGTCAAGAAGTCAAGCAGCAGCTCACGCTCCCTCCTCAGTACATATATGCAACACCATTGCTGATCCGCAGATTTGTCCGACATCAACTTATTCCCAAGGACAGCGTGAAGGTTTTCTAGTGAGGACAGTCTGTGCAAAACACAAAAGCACGTGCTTTGCCTCAGTGGACACCTGTTAGCCTGTATGCTTCAGTGTCTAGTATCGATTCTTCATGTGTGGATGTTTTTTTACGAGTCCCCTGATTGAGCTAGGAGAGTAAAACATCCCGCAGCATCCAAACACATCATTAGAGCAGTTCACGACCTCATGTTTTCAGGCAGGGTGAATGTGTCTGGTGTCTGTCCTGGAGCCAGGCCTCTTCTTCAGCTTAAGGAATAAACAGTCCATTTCGGTTAAAGTTCCGCTCAGCTAACTTCTTTTTAATCAACAGTAGTTTGCACTCCCCATGGAAAACTGTTTCAGATTTGGATCATTAAAATTCAGAAGACAAAACCTGAAATATTATTTCCAACCTTGATTCAAATAACTTAAAGCACAGAAATGATCTTACCAAATGATTTCAGCGTTATGACTCAGACTGTAGTGAAAGAAAATGAGTAATAAATAACCTGGAAATAATCAGAATGTTTGTAACTTTCAAAAACAAGTTTTGCCACAAAGATTCAGAAACATCACCAGTCAGTTAGTGGCACAGACCACGTTAACTTGCCATAGTGGCTGAGGAAAGACCCAAGCACACCAACCAACAGTGAAAGGTTTATTGAACAACAGAATAAACTGGAAGACTGGGTGTAGCCAGCTCCGGTGTGGTTGGGAGTTCTGTAAATGAAAGAGAAGAGAGACATTAATGGGTGCCAAAATCCAGAGTCGATGGTTGTGAAAAGGTAGGTCTTACTTGGTCAGGTGGCAAATCCAGATCTGGGGGGGGGGTCTGAGAAAGAGCAGCTGAGTTGGTCAGTAATATGGTGGAGAGTGCACAGGCAGATGTTCCCTCACTGTGATTCCCAAGTGGTGAATTCCCACCGAGGCATTTCCACAACTGTGGAGGACAAGGAACTGAGGTCGTGGAGCAGGAGTTCTGTGATTGACACGAATCTGAAGACCAGAGGTCGGGGCAGACAGAAGACAGGGTCAGATAACCAGTAAAAGTTAACAAAAGGAGCCTAGTTACCCCCACATAGGTGAAGACAATCTGGCAAGGACCTGCTGCCCTCCCACCTTCAAATACAGCCACCAGATCAGAAGATGAGGAGCAGGTGTGAGGAACACCCTGACCCCAAGGTGGATCCTGCTGCTAAAACAGGATGAGTGAAAAAACATGACATAACTCATACAGCATGTTCTGAGTTCCTTCCTTCCAACGATGCAGTGAATTTGATCTCATCAGAGGCTTGTTCACCTAAATCAATCTGTAGCCATTGTTCACCTGTTAGAAACATGGCAGTACCTCCAGTTTCTAGCGGAAAACTGTTGACTAAGCTGCTCTACAACAGAGAGAAGCATGGTATCTAAAGGCAGGTTGTTATTCTGAGGAAAGAGGAGCTTTCTCAGAGTCAGATGATGACCGGACTGCAGCTTTCTGCTGGGACAGTGCATGGAGCTCTAAAGTGCTTAGTGAAAGGGGGATCAGTTGAATCCAAAGCACCAAAAGTGAAAAATACATCTAGTTTTCTTCCCTGATATAGAAAAGCAGCTTTATCACAACACTCTAATCAGCAGGTGTCCTGTCAGAAGAAGGTTTTCCAACAGTGCTGTCACAGAACAGGTTCTCATTTCTGTCAGATGCCACGATGTGCACAAAGTGTCCTTTGGAATCGGTGCTCTGACATACGAGAAATGGATGGTGAGACATCACTTATTTCAGAGTGGTAAATTCTGCAGACCTTGAAGGGGAGGCAGTGGAGTAAATCACATCTTTATCAGCTAGGAGAGCCTTTTTTTTTGTGGCTTGTTTGTTGGGTGGCTGTGGCTCAGGAGGTAAAGTGGGGCGTCTACTAATTGCTATGTCAGTGGTTCAATTCCAGTCAAATCTGAATTTTATCCAAGAGTTTCTAGGCAAGCTCCTGAATCCTGCCCCTGTGGATCCACAGGTGTGTGTGATAGGTCAAAATGTCTCAAGGTGAGAAATAAAGTGCTGCATGAATGTGGCTTTAATGGAAAAGTCAGAAATATTAGTATTAAAATACCAGTTCATTTAACTTGCACCTCTTTGTTTTCCTTGCTGATTGGCACAAAAGTGACTTGGTTAGGATAAGATGGTGGTTTGGGTTAAAACTCCATCACAACACTGAAAAATGGTGCTTACCCAGTAAACATGATTTCAAGGGATCCTGAACGAGTGTATAAATGAGACTTGCTGGAAGAGAGAGCTATCACTGTTGCCATAAATCCATCGTATTGTGGCACCAATGCCAAAAGACAACTTTTACATAGTGGATCTGTGAGACGTCAGCGGATCTGAGAAAACTGCAGAATTTGAAAAAGAGCTCCAGGAAAAGCAGCAGCTTTAAAACACTAAAAGAGGCCAAAGACATCCAAGTTAGAGCTTAGTGGCAGTAAGAGATGTGTGCAAGACCAACAGGAGAGCGAGAGAATGAAGCGACAGTGGCTCAAACCCGCTGTTGTGGGGAGAGAGTTTGGCACCTGCAGCAAATGAACTGCATCCTTACTAACGGAGAAGCAACACATCATTCTTCAGATGCATGTTTCACCCTCAGGTTTGAATCTCCACTGAGAAACTGTAATCCTGAGCTCAAAAACACTTCAGAGTTTGCACCATGGTTCCATAATAAGCTCATATTAAGCTCATATAACTCACCCAGAACACTGTGCTCCACCTGTTTTCACCCTCCTTAGATTCTGGGCTGTCATTCCCCTTGAGTCCATCCAATGGCTGCCTGTGGCTGCTCATATCGAACCGTACTGCTGATGTACGAGGCTGCTAATGGAGCAGCATTTCCGACCCTTCGGGCATTAGACCAGCCCCGTGCTAGGCCCTGCTCTGCATTCAAACACTGCTGGCCACTTAACACACTCAACACAACAGCAACCTTGTTATCTTTAGGCAGCAGTCATGGTCAAATTCTTTATCAAACATATTAACAGACTGCAACTAAGGCTGGGCAAGAAATAAAATCAAATTATTCTTATCAGGCAGTGAGTTAAATGGAATAAAATAATGTGTCCAAAAAATGCAGGTTATTTCATACAGCTGTGCTCTTTCAAAGACAAAATGCAAAGAACACATTTGATTAAAACTGGTTTAAGAGGAGAAAAAGGGTTTGGGCTTTGTCCCTCAACGTGACAACAGAAATATGCTGACTTTAAATGACCCTTAAAATGCATATTTTTTGTGTTTTTAAATCAGTCTAGGGCACGTGTGTCAAACTCAAGGCCCGTGAGATAATTTCATGTAGCTATTATTAATGGCCCACGAGTAAGTACCGCCCCCACCACTTATACTACGAATCCTACAATGCACTGCAACACATGCCACAGAGCCAAGACCTGTGCGCTAACCTGTTTTGCACGTTGCCAATGACACATTGATCAGTGATCAGCGGTGAGACACTGATCAGTGATCAGTGGATAAAAACATCAGTCAGCACTTTTTACAGCGACATCTAAGCTAGCCTGACTTCCAAAAATGGCTACAGACACCTGTCTTCCCTCTTTGTTTTGTTGTGTGTCTTCTTTCGGATGGTTGCCTGAATTAAATTTCGTTATACTATGATGGAATGACGTTGTATAATTTGTTGTATGATGTTTAATTTTGTTGTATCTATAATGGCAACAAAGTTTTATCTATCAAATGAAAAGTGGAAAACAGGTGGGAGGCCGAGGACCTGATCGATGACATTGGAGGTAAACCGTGTGTCTCTTTTCCCTGCCTGCGATGTGTGGGGAAAAGAGTGGATTGGTGGGACGGATGCAGGAGAAGATGCAGAGGATGCAGAGGATGCATCGCTGCGTCACAGCAGGAAACGCTGCGCAGCAAAGTCCCGAAGACACAACTGTAACACAGACAGTGAACTTTATAAGAGGCAAAGCTTTAAATCAGTTTCAGTCTTTTCTGGAGGAAATAGTTTCTGAATGTGGTGACGTGCCTTATCACACAGGTGTGTGGAGCTGCCTGAGGAAATCTGTCAGTTCATAGAAAGTAAAGGAAAAGTCTCAGCAGGGCTCCATTTTCAGTTTTAGATGTTCAGTAAATGTTGAACATCTAAGGCCTGCGACTGTGTTTGCAATTGTGGCCCATCCTGTGACTGAGTCTGACACCCCTGGTTTAGGGGGACTGACTCGCTGCTGGCGCCTCTGCTGGACTGCAGAGGAACTGCAAGTTGCGGCATTTGAAAACTGGCTCCACGTTTCAGCCCCACAGGTTGCCACTTGGGTAAGAATATAATTATTTCTATAATAAATGATGACAGCCAATGTATCATTATTTGATGTGCATTTATTGTTGCACAAGCTGCAGTGACGCAGTTTAGAAAAGTACACAGAACTGTTGGAAATAAATAAATAATGGGGAGAAACATTTGTTCAGTTTATAGTTGGTTTTCATCTGACCTGTTTTTGTTTTGTTTGGTTAATATTGATTTTTGCGAGCACTTACGCAGCAACTCAGGTCGCTAAGTCACATCTCCTATTGACTGCATTGTGCCATTTTGTAATACTCACCTATCCATCTTCCTAACGCTGCCATCCCATCACAGGCCAGCTCAGAAAGGTACACAAATATTGATGCTCATGTTACATTTATGATTACCAGTGGACCAGATTTAAAAGACTCTGTGATGGTTTCTTTGTGAAATGAAAATAAAAACATTTGAGTCAAAAATTAATAATCTACATTTTCAGCTGTAGTATTAAAAACATCTTAACACCACCTGTCCCCTCATCCTCCTACAGTAAGATGGTCTTATTATAGAAAATGTCTTCCACCTCTGTCCTTGGCTTTCATTTATGCGAGTCTTCATCTGTGCACCTTTGTCTTATGCAACAATCTTTTCAAATCTCTGCAGCATTTGCCCGTGGCACTTTTAGTTATATGCATGTTGTAGTAATTGAAAGAGACCGTGCTCACTGCACATCACTGTGGGTAAGAAATGCCAAATGTATGCATGGCAACACTTGAGCTGCTGGAGGTGCGAATGCAAAGGTTGCAGTAGGAGCACACACACCTTTTAAAGTTTTATGAGTAGTTTGCCCATGTGGAAATGCACAGAGCCAAACATTTAGAAACACTCATTCAAGGGTTTTTCATTATTTTTAATGTTCTGCACGCCAAAACTATGAAGTATCACAAATACTGGTTTAATTTTTCAGTACTCAAAGGATCCACTGTCTGCTTTGAGAACACTCCTCAGTTCTCTCAACAGTTTGGTGGTCATGAAGGAACACCACAGTTCAGGTTCTCCCTCAGGGCGCTCAGGTGTTTGGCATGGAAATCAGTATGACAGTCTGACCATGCTCCTTGCTGTGCATCTCACTTGAAGATTTCTTTAGTTTGGAGGCTGATGGCTCTTCCACTGCAGACTGCAGTTTGGGTCCTAAGTGAAGATCCAGGCTTTGACAAA
The DNA here is from genome assembly GCA_024447675.2 of Pterophyllum scalare. Classification (NCBI taxonomy): domain Eukaryota; kingdom Metazoa; phylum Chordata; class Actinopteri; order Cichliformes; family Cichlidae; genus Pterophyllum; species Pterophyllum scalare. The sequence continues at coordinate 126,917 of JAMQGT020012707.1, read as the reverse complement.
GCACTGCGAGCAGAAGCAAATCATACACATCAAGTGACAAACAGTCACAAAAATGCCTGTAACATGGGTTCAGATCTGAATCATCCAAGCCGTGACGTCCTCCTAGCAGATGGCTGAGGCTCGAGGTGAATCTGCACTTCTAACCTCGCCTATGGCCACAAGCCGTGGATAGCGACAAAAGGATAAGATTGCACATACAAGCAGCAGCTCAGTCATTCAGAGGGACCTCAGTGTAGAACTGCTACAACTCCACAATGAAAAGAGCCAGTTGAGTTAGTTCACATCTGCCCAGGAAGCTTTTTCAGGTATTTCCAACTGGGACAGAACCAGAACACGTAGGAAAATTCTGTCTCTCTGCTGGCTTGGAAACACCTTGGCTTCCCTCCAGAAGAGTTGGAGGAGGCGGCTGTTGCTTGGACTGCTGCTGTGACACAGACCAGACTAAGCGGTAAAAAATGGATGGATTGGTGGACTAAAGTTAGGAATTGTTTAGTGACTGTTCCAGGTCACTAAACAATTCTCAAAAAATGTATTCCGCTAGATACAATGTTACCAACACAGTGGAAAACTGTCAATAAGACCAAAGCAGCTACTTTAAGGAAATTAACTACAAAAATTATTTCACTTTTTTATACATTTATCTCACTGAATAATTGAGTAGGTTTCATTTCAAGGTTCTGACATTTTCCGTAGGAATTCACCTTTCATCCTTTCTTTCCCTAAACAAGAGCCTTCTCTGGAGCCACAGCAGGAATTGTCATGGCAGTCGATGATCATGTGCTGCAGACTGCATATCTACCAGACCCTCCTGATATCAGGTAAAAAAATTCCTCACATCAGATCACAGACAAACTCATCAACAAAACATGCACGTGTGGAGGAATCGATGTTGAATAAATCATACATCAAATGGAGTGAAATGGTCGGAGAGTGCGAGGATTTTTTGGGATGGACGTGAGTGATTGGTACAAATGTGAGGTGAGGGGAGATGCAGCACAAATCGGAGATTGACGTTTACATGAGACCTCTATAGTGAGGTGTGATCTTTACAGATGAAGGATAAAAAGAAAGAAGAGGGGGAAAGAAATGAGAAAACATCAAGAGTATCAGTTCACAGGGTGAATGCAGATTTCAGAGCTGGGCCTCGCTCTGCGCCTGCAGTCAATTTCGCTCCTTGTCTCCTTGAATTGCCTTTAACAAGACGGTGGATGGAGGAATAAGATGGAACGCCCCAGCACAGAAAATTACAGCAAACAGCAACAAATCTAATATTCATTTCACACCTTCACTCTAATTTTCAGGCACATTACAATCAATAGGTAGGCACTCTGCCAACTCCTCACTACCCTACCTCATGTGTTGTGCTCTTACCCCACACGCTCCAGGCAAACAGAATAATATGCAAATAATAGAAAGAGAGACAGCAAGAGTGCAATTATAAAACCTCGATTACTGTGTAGTTGTGAAGATAGGTTTGTCTGCAGCAGATAATGTGATGTCTGAAAGAATTTACAGAAGCAAAATTATAGACGAGGAGGAATGCAAAACAGACAAAACCCAGTTCCATCAAAGCCAAACATTGTTTTGTTTAGTTGAGGCCTTTAGTAATGGAGAAGAGGAGGAGATGAAATGCAGCGGCATGAGACGAGATAAAGATAGGCGAGGAGAGGGAGTGGAGACAGGAGAGGGCAGGTGTAAAATACTACCATTCTTTATACTGTGTGTAGTGGAAAGGATAGCTGAGGTAAGGGCGAGACACTTTGATGGATAGACGAATTGAGCAGCAAATGGATGTGCGCGGAGAGGGGAGACAGGAGGGTGGGAGGGGAGGAAAGGTGAAGTAAGGTGAGGAGAGGAGGAGGAGAGGAGGGAGAGGTGAGATTAGCAAAGACAGCAGAGATATGAGGCAGGTAGGTGAACTCAGAGGGGAAGAAAGGAAAAGTAGTAATCAGTCAGGGAAAATAACTACATGAAATGCACCAGTGTGTGACCATTTTACAGACGCTCAGACATCCTTTCACCATGCTTCACTACTTTTCACTGCATTACATGTATTTTTTGGGCATAGTTACTTGTTATGTTTTAGATGAGGATTTAAATACACATAAAAATGTATTACCTAAAACAGGTGCAGATTGCTTTAATTATCAAGTTAATTTACATAAACAGAAATACATGCAAAAGTCGCCATTTCTGGATATTGGATAAAGGGGAGGACCTAACTGCAGACACCAGGTACAAAAATTTTTATTTATTTTTTTGAAATAATGTCACATGATGAGCAGATGAGTCCCACACTGAAAGCCAAAAGACCAGACCTGGTACAAAGAAATATGCTGAGAGCCCAAGTGAACAAGAGAGAACTGCAACAAGAATATGACAGACCGAGGGAGAACATTCAGACTGAATACATACGGTCAGGATAACAAGGCACGGGTGAACTCAACCAGGACGATAACTAGAGCAGGAAAAGGAATAAAAGAGGCAAGAAAGCCGCAAGAGGAACTAACCTTCAAAATAAAGCAGGATCAGGAAGTCAATTGACAGGAAAGCTATGAATAAATGCAAACAGACAAACATTAAAACCCAGGCAGAGTGAATCAGGAGGTGCTGAGGAAAGGCACCGCCTTTCAAAAACATCCATTTTCTTTCCCATATTCAAAGTCACGCTGTCATGGCAGCAGGCTACACTGAGTATTCCAGATGTATCCTGAGAGCCTCCTGGGCCAGATAAGACAAATTATAAATGCAATAAATTATTCTAAATTAAATCAGTGGTCCTGAATGCTTTCGGCCCGTGACTACTTACTGAACCACAGTGTCTTGTGGGGCTCTCGGGCACATTTTAAAAGCCTGCAACACTGGCCAAAACCCTTCGAAAAATCCTCTGCTTGTTTCATTAAATGAAATGCTGCAGGCCCAAAAGAGTCAAATTATCATATTTCACAAAAACGAAAAGCTAATTATGTGACAGCTCGTGGACTGGACTAAATAGTGGGAAGTCATACAAGTAGGTCAAACTAACTCCACCTCCTTTATCTTTACAGCAACAATCATTTTATAGTCACAGTGGGCATTTTTATTCAGCATGGCTTTTGTTTCATACTTTGACCATTTTGCTCAGAATACTAAAGTACTTTTACTTTTTAGGAATCAGAAATCAGCTTAAAATGTGTGCAAATGAGAAGCTGCACAAACCAACATGAACTCGCCTGCAGCATCTGCAAAAAACAAAATAATTAAATGAATCATTTAAAAAGTTTCCCCCACGCACCGTAACAGCAGCTTCAGCTGCAGGTAACACGGTCAGCGTGTCCCCGTTTGATCAGTGACGTCAGTATCATGCAGGGTAGTGCTCTCTGTCACTGCAGTATCCATTTTCAGTACACTTTTCTGCTCTTATCACTTAATTTGCTTTTCAATAAATCCACCTTATCTTTCTTGGTATATGATTAGGTTCAGCTGTAATATTTATTCCTCTATTGTATTTTGTATTTCTATATGACAAGTTTTGAGTGTAGGACAAATAAAGTTCTGTATTATCGCTGTTATCGCTCTCTGCTGTTTAAACCTAATTACTGAGAGATTCATCCAGTGCTTTGTTTCCATGTGTGAGTCCGATTTTCTGGAAGATCAGCTGATGAATGCAATGACTGATTACCATGTAGGCCATTCTGATGATGATGATGCTGGCCATTTAACACTGCTTTGTGTGCAATAGACACAAAACATCAGCTGCACTCCAAGCCTTGGAGAAGGAAAAAATAAGAAAGGAATCCCAGTTTCACCACCGAACCAGCTCAGCACGCCTGCAGCCCTTTTCGTGTTTTTGCTTTCCTGCACACAGATCACAGAGGAAGAAGAGGCCCTGGTGCTGAAGACAAAGCTCTCCATATTCATTGAAACCAGAGTCCACTGTCCAAAGGGAGCTAAATCAAAAGGTGATGAGACTCAGAGGATGGAGACAGAAGCAGAAAGAGAGCACTCTGTGGTCAGGTTTGCACGCTCAATGCTGGAGATTTATCAAGAAAACTGAAGAGCAGGACCTAATAATGCCAAACTTTTCCATCTATGAGAGGAATCCAACATAGCTTTTGAAACTGCATCTTTGATGAACATTATAATTACAAAGACGTTTCACCTCAGTTCCACCTCAAAAACAAATGACGACACAGGCTTTTGATGAATGCTATCCATGTTCATAAACAATTACCGGCACCCAGAAATATCAGTCTTAAACCAGGAATCTGTTCTCAATCCATACATCTTCTTCCACTTCTCAGAAATCAGGTTGTAGTGGTAGCAGCTACGCGGGGCATTCCTTCTTCCTGAGCAAGATTTTCCAGTTCTTCCCAGGGCATCCCAAGGGACTCTCAGGACAGATGAGCTGCCTAAGCTCTTCAGAGCGTTCTGTCGCTTCCAAGTGGGGCATGCACGGAAAATCTCCAAGGGGAAGGTCATGAGGACCAGATGCCAGAACCACCTTTCAACACAAGGCAGCAGAATCTACTCAGAGCTCCATCTAAATGCCCAACCTCCTCAACCTGTCTCTAAAGACAGCCTCTTTCCTGCCACACTGTCATTCCCTGGCCTCATGATCACAGGACGGGGTTTGACTGTAAATGGACTGTTAAACTGAAAGCTTTGCTCTCTTTTCAGCACGTTGGTCCAGTACAGAGCCCACATTAACCCAGATGTCCACCCGTCCATCCCATGCTTTTCCTTCCCCTCACTCACGAACAAGATTCTGAAATATATGACCTCCCAGAAGAAACAATTGACAATCTTCCCCTGGTTGGAAATCTGCTGGCTGTACTAAATGTCCATTCAAAGCAGCAAATTTCTCAGTCTCCACAACAGCGGTGGAGAGCAAAAAGTGAAAAATATGTTCGGTTCAAATGAACCATAATTATGCTTTAAGTGAAAAAAATCTTTCAAATCTGGGAGAGGAGAGAAAGGGGTGTGAAAATAAAAGCATGAGGAGGAGAGAAGCAGACAGGACAGTCCAGGTGTAAATACAGCAGAGATATAACTTCATGTGATGTGCTTTCAAACAATAGCAGAGGTAGGAGCAGGAGGCAGGCTGATGACTGATGAATGATGAAATGAATGAATGCAGGGAGGACAGACAGATGCATAAATGACAAAAAGATTAATAGGTGTCACATGACATGATGAATTAATGGATACAGGGAGGCGAGGGAGGACAGGTAGACAAGGACGCTGCAGAAGATAAGACAGAAACAAGTAGTGTAGGCCCGCTCTCCTTTTTCTCACACACACACACACACACACACACACACACACACACACAGAAACATTCAAACACGCCCACTTGCACTTACAAAAGGAGACCACAGAAATGTTGACCTTTTAACTTGATTTCCACAGTAATACAAATGCTTGGTGAGCCACTGAAAGAAAGAGCAGCTTTTCAAAGTAGCAGCTTGAGACATCGGTTGGATGTCTGTGTTCGATATGTGCCTGCATGGCTGACCTTTCGCTAATAGGCAGGGCTACTAATGCAGCGACAGTGCGGTGTTGAATACCGGTGTGCTGTTTGAAGTTCAGCATCACTAAAAGGACGGCAGAAAGCAGACAGCAACAGCTGGAATGATTAGGACGTCGGCTATTCTTATGTTCATGAGTCCGCTCTCTTTCGTGGGATGGTTTTTCTGCTTGTCCTTTGCTCTTACGCTGTCTTTAACTAAAAAGTCAGTTTATTTCCTTCTTTCCTTTTTTGTTTGACTTTTTGTCACTTCAAAAATGCACACTCACCTTCAGAATGCGGTGACTTCATGTCTAACCTTCAGCCTCTTCCTAAGGTCAGTTCTAACCTCCACCTTTGATGCAGCTTTTATGGTGAGTTCATTGTGAAGGATTTTTCCCTCTCACTGCCTACCTCAGGACATTTCTAATCTTCCTTCAGCAAGGACATGTGTGTGCTCATATGTGTGTGTGTGTGTGTATGCGCGCACAGTATTGTTGCACTTGAGTAGAGGCACATTCTTCTTAAACTATCTGCTACTAATATTTTCCTTGTTTTCATATCAAACTGCTGTCCTTTAAATCCATCTAATGTAATGGGACTTATTCTGCTCATTTCCAGCTTCATATTTTTATTCTTCAGCTCTACTAGAGCAGCTTTTCATGATTCACAGTTGAAAATCATCCTTATTTATCTCAACTAGGGGCTTGCAATCCCTCCTGCTTTAAGGTCAGCTTTCTTCTTATTGGCTGCCTCTCATAAACAGAAGGTTTGAATAGCAGGTGGGTGGAGCTTCTCTGTTCTGTGCAGATACAATCGAGACCTCCCACTCTCGAGATGGAATAAAAGTGGTGTTATGGAGCTGTAGAGCGGTAAACTTCTGTCTGGAAACTCGTCGTGTTTTTGATAGATATAGTTCCATTTTTAATTAATTAACTTTTACAGATTTCTGTTGTAATATTAGGATCTCACAACACTACGAGCTAACGGCATCCTCCATTTTGATTTGAAGTGTGAAGCAAGCAGCAGCAGGAGAATTTGTAGCAGCAGCTTCACCTTCAACCACCACAACCAGCTGCTTCTCCCACACACCTGGAAGCTTCGCTGGGCTTTAACTGTGCTCCTAATGTCTGCTGGAGATATTGTTTGGAAAAGGGCACCGTTGAGGAAGGACATGCTACCCTAAGTCATTCACTGATCAATTAGCATATATTAGCAGAATGCTAGTGTTTTATGGGCACAATCAGCGTCACCGTGTGAACCAAAGGTCATAAGAGTCGTTTTAATTCAGATCTGACATGTTATCAATGCTGGATTTTTTAAAACTAACGTAACGTTTTTTCTCTAGAAGCAGGCGGAAATCATTATTTGGCTGTTCTGTTCATTCCTGTTAGCTGCAGCCCTGTGCTGAACCCTCTGCTGTGCTATGGGATTAATACAAAGTGGAACAGGTCTAGATTGGCTCGGCATGATGCCTATGAGATGACATATTAGGTTTTATATTTTTATTGTGTTTTTAGTGGTATTTTCTAATTGTTTGGTAACATGTAGTGCACTGATCATCTACAGTATGAATGACAGTCTCTTCTAGACATCCGACAATATTCACAGTCTGGGACCACACTGAAGGATTTTTTTAATGAATGGAGGTGGCTCACCTTTGCTACCTGGCCGGAAACAATGCAGGAGGAAATGCAAGAAAAGAGCCAGAGTCCTGGTCAGGCTGAGGAACAATAAGCGGTGGTGTGTATGTACAAACAGTGTCGACCAGGTGCTCTCCTGATCTTGAACACCTCATGATCAAATGCAGATTATTTTATCTGCCTAGAGAGTTTACAGAGGTGTTCTGCACCACTGTATGTAACCCCCCCCACACCCACATGATGAGGGTACTAGATGACCTGTATGCTATTTTTGACCAACAGGAAGTGCTACACCCGGAGGCAGCTTTCACTGTGGCTGGCAACTTCAACAAAGCCACCCTAAAGAAGGTTTTCCCAAAGTACCACCACCATTTAGACTTTCCAACGCGTGGCCGTAACATCCTCGACAATGTTTACACCCTGGTCGTACATGCCTACAAAGCCAGCCTCCGACCAGCCTTCAGCAGATTAGACCAGTCCTCAGTCCTGTTGCTACCAGCCTATAGGCAGAGGCTGAGGCACAAGCTGCCAATGATGCGCTCAGTTCAGCGCTGGAACAATCAGTCAGACACCGTTCTGCGTCACTGTTTCTGCATCATGAGCTGCGAAGTTTTCTGTACTGCTGCTAACAACAATGTAAATGACTACGCCAAATACATCACCGGATACATCCACAAATGCATTGATGATGTCATACTATGGGTTACTGCGCGGAATTACTCCCACCAGAAGCCATGGGTCAACAGAGAATTATGTGCTATGCTCAGAGTGAGGACAGCTGCCTATAAATCTGGAGATCCATGTGAGTACAAGAAAGCCCGGTACACTCTCAGAAGAGCGATAAAAATGGCTAAGGGACAATACAGGGAAAAGGTGGAGTTCTGTTACAGTGGCTCAAGTACCAGCCACCCCCATGTGGAGTGGGCTTAAGACAATACCAGACTACAAGGGGCGGAGCTACAGTGTGGGGGAGGTGACTACTTCTCAGGCTGATGTGCGTGACCACTTTAAAAAAAGTAAACACACGGAAAGCTCCCGAACCAGATAACATTCCAGGTCGTGCTCTCACGAGCATGCGCTCACGAACTGGCAGCTGTCTTCACAGACATCTTTAACCTTTCCCTTTTCTCGTCTGTAGTCCCCTCATGCTTCAAGAGGACCACCATCATCCCTGTCCTGAAGAAACCAAACGCGAGCTGCCATAATGACTATTGCCTAGAAGCACTGACTTTCATTGTTATGAAGTGCTTTGAGTGTATAGTCAAAGATTACATCACATCTTCACTGCCTGCTACACTGGACCCCTTTCAATTCATCTACAGGCGAAATAGATGCAGAGATGATGCGATAGCACTGGCTCTGCACACCGTCCTTTACCATGTGGACCATATAAACACATATCTGCGGATGCTGTTTCCTGACTACAGCTCTGTTTTCAACACCACAATTCCATCCAAGCTTATCATGAAGCTTCGGGATCTGGGCATCAGTGTCTCCTGGATCCTGGGCTTCCTGACAGGTGGTGCAGATTGTCAGTGCCACATCACCTACGCTGACGCTCAGCAACAGTGCCCCCCCAGGGTTGTGTGCTCAGCCCCCTGCTGTACACCTTGTTCACCCATGGCTATGTGGCCACACATAGATCCAACACCATTGTTAAGTTTGCAGATGACACCACCATCATCAGCTGTGTTTCAGATGCAGATGAATCCGCTTACTGAGCACAGGTGTGAGCCCTGATATCGTGGTGTTGGGACAACAACTTACCGCTGAATGTCTGCGAGGTGGAAGGCGCACTCCTATCCACATCAAGGGGGCAGAGGTGGAGAGAGTCAGCTGCTCAGTGAGGATCTGAGCTCGTCATCATTTAGCGGCTTTTCTTTCTGCGGCAGAATACTCTCGATGGTGCATTGATAGAAGTCAGTGAGTATTCTGGCTCAATCATTGTACACACTGCACATGTACACACCATCGCCTCGCACTAAAGTTGCTACAGTATCTTATTTTTTACATGAGCTTTTGACCGGTGCTGTATAGTGTTCTGTATTTTACCTCTATATTTATTCCATCTCCATATAGTCTTTATAGACTTTTTTTAATATATATTTTTATTTTATATTCTGTTTATTTAAGTTTTAGCTTATGTGCAATATTGCTTTTGGTTTATATACTGAGGGGCCTGGGTCTCAGAATTTCATTGCCGGTAGTGCAGTGCCATTGTTACCTGTATATGACAATAATGTTAAACTACACTAAACTACAGATCCAAGAAGAAAAAAAATACCTCTAACTTTTTTCAGCCCGAACGTTTGGCCCACAGTGATGACTTCTACACACACTGACCTTATTATTTGAAACTTTGGTCATGTTTAACAGGAAATAAGGAAAAACAATCTTAAAAAGCATTTATTTCCATGCTATTTTAAAACAAGTCAACAATGACCATTCAAGAATAAAAGTTGGGGTAACAGCAACACATCCAGGATTCATGATACTGAAATGCCAGAGGTGATAAAATGTCTTCACTTCAGGATTCAAAATGTTTATTGTCACTTTAGTTATAGAAGCACAGTCATGTGAAATACTCAAGCTGGAAGACTGGAAAACGAATTAACCAAACTGGCGGCTCACCTGTACCCACTCCTGAAGACGGTTGAAAACAAGGGTTAAGGTTTCTAAATGATCGGACCAAGTAGATGAATACACAACTACATCGTCCAAGTATGCCTCACAACCACAAACTCTGGCCAACACTTTATGCATTAGGTGCTGAAACATAGCGGGTGCGTTCCGCAGTCCGAACGGCATTACCGTGTACTGTAAAAAGTGATCGGGTGTCACGAAAGCAGAAATTTATGAGGCTCGTGGAGTCAGCAGAACTTGCCAGTAACCTGTTAACAGGTCCAGTTTGGTTACATAGTTTGCACTGGCACTGGGAATTGCCAGTCTGTGTTTAACCAAATATTCTACCTCCCACTGCATGATCGCTCATTTAGCAGAGTTAACGCAATATGCATGTTGTTTGATCAGCGGGTGACCCTCCACGTCAATATCATGACATAATATGGAGGTCTGCTGAGGATGGTCAGAGAAAAGCAACAAGCTTTCTATGAGGGCAAGGATGTCAGCTCTAGCAGGGGCAGAAAGATGAGCTAAGAATGACTCAAGATTACTCAGTACTTCAGAGTTTGTTAGCTGACCCAATCTCACATCATCCCTCCAGGTCAAAAAGATCATCAGAAGGTTTGTAAGGAAACACAGAGCACACAGGGACTGGGACAGTTGGGCTGTCTGTCAAGACATAGTGTTTCAACATGTTAACATGGCAAACTCTTTCTTTCCTCTATCCGGAGTTTGGATTACATAGTCTGTGTCACTAATCTTTTGTTCCACTCGATACGGACCCACAAACTGCACTTGTAAGCTGGATCCTGATAAGGGCAGCAACACCAGCACCATCTCACCAGGCTGAAAAACCCCGGTAACACATTTCCTGTTGTAACAAACCTTCATCTTGGTTTGAGCATGAGCTAAATTTCCCTGCGCTGACCAAATCTCTCCAAAGCACCTTGTGACTCGGGATGGTACGGTTCTGGAGGTCACATGTTTAATTCCCAGCTCCTTCATAACCTGTACAAACAGCCTGGACATAAAATTTGTACCGTGGTCCATTTGAAGAACATGTGGTAGCCCAAACGTAGAAAAGAATGCAGTAAGGGCCTTCGCTACTGTTTTCGCTTTCAACATTCGCAGGGGAAATGCTTCGGGAAATCTTGTGGCAGCACACATTGCCGCAAGTATGTACTGATGACTGGCTTTGGTTTTTAGCAGTGGGCCCACACAATCTAGTATGATCCTCTCAAAAGGTATCTCCTACCACTGGAATAGGGTGTAACCGTGCCCGTGGGATAGCCTGATTTGGTTTACCCACCATCTGATATGTGTGACATGAGTGGCAATATTTCAGCACCTCCAATTTTATACCTGGCCAAAGAAACTGCGCAACACATGGTTGCAGGTTTTTTTCATGCCAGAATCAAGAATCAAGAGGACTTTATTGTCATTATACGTAAAGACATACAATGAAATTGCTTTCCAGACCCACTCATACCAGAATCATGAGCTAAACTGAGTACCTGCAACCTGTAGGGTCGCGGTATCACCACCTGCGTAATACTATACAGACCGCTGGGATCGTGGGACCATTTCCTCATAAGGACTCCACCCTGCATGAAGAAATAGACTGGGCACCTCTCTTCACTGGGGGCTCGGCGGAGGTGATATACACGCTTAACGACGGGTCATTTTTCTGAGCATCTACTAACGAATCCTTATTTAGCTCTAAGCTCATTTCAGACCCCTTTTCTAGCACGTCACCCTGGACCTCAGTGGGAGTCCCAACAGCAGGCAAATTACTTTTATCTAACGTAGCCATAAACGAATCAGCACAGCCAATAACGTCAGAAAATTTACACTACTGTGCACGAGTGATAGCACAAGCAGGGAAAACACTTGACGCATCCAACACTGATGCATCTGAGCTACAGGCACATCAACCACTTCGGGGGGGGGGGGGTGTTTAAATCATTCCCCAAAATAAACGAGACACCTTCAGCAGGTAACCTGGACCTCACTGTGACTTTAACACGTCCGGTTACTAAAGGTGAATGCAAATACACCATGTGTAAAGGAACACGAATAACACTCATTTTGATGTCAACACATCTGACATACAAGCAGCCTCATCGGATAGCAGCAAAACAGAGTCTAACATAAAAGACTGATGAGCCCTGGTATCCCAAAGAATAGTAATTGGCACTTTTTCTTTTCCCTCACCAGTCCTAGACCCATAGCCTTTGGTAATGAACTTTGCAAAACTGGGTTCCACCCTACTATTAAGCTTCAAATCATGACATGAGAGCATCTCAGGCAGCGAGGAGATTAAACCCACAGACATAGGGAACGTTTGACTCTTCCGTTGTTCTTTTTGTCTGAGCACTGGACACCTAACAATTAAGTGCCCTGCTTTATGTAATAGCACTCACGGATATCATCACCCATGTTCCTGCGATTTTGACCAGACAAACAATTTCACTTTCTTCTCCTGACCCATTTTCACACCATGGGAGACAGCAGTGGAAAATACAGTTTTATGAGTTAATGTGAACTCATCAGCCAAGACGGCTGCCTTGGTGAGCAGCGTCGCCTTCTGTTCTTTCAGGTAAACCGCTACTTGTTCTAGCAAGCACTTCTTAAATTCTTCCAACTCTCTTTAAGTTCATCAAAATCCCTCACTTTGCTAGTCTGACACCAGCGCTTGAACAGCCGACTCCCCTCATGGAGAAGAGACCACAAATGTCTGGCTATCAGACTTTTCACGACTCCTAAATTTCTGTCAATACGCCTCAGGAACATGCTCATAGGCCTGTAACACAGTCTTTTTAATGATGTCATAGTTGAGACTATCTTCAATAGACAAACTAGTACACACTTCTTGTTCTTTGCCAGCAAATTTGCACTGCAACAGCAGTGGCCAACAGGCCTCAGGCCAGCTCAGTGCGGCCGCCACGCGCTCAAAAACATTACGAGTCGACCTCAGCTTCACGAAACGGTGGAACTAGTTTTATGTGTTTAGCAATGTCAAATGTTGCAGGAGTGGTGACGCGTGGGCTTGGGTGAAGAGACAGAGGGGTAGAAGCAGCAGGCGGCCTTCTCCGCTCAAGCTCCAAAGCTCTGATGCGGAGATGCATCGCCTGTATATCAAGCTCCTTTAACCCTATAACCCCGAAGGTATTGGCTGTGGCACAACGTACTTCAAAAGTGCCGCTGTTCACGGACTTCCGGCAACAAATACCATAATACCCCTATATGGCTGTGAAGTGCAATTTCTGAGCTTTCAGGAACCTTTGATTTTTTCGATAGGACAAACGGTCGTGGAGTTACTGTAAAAAGCCAGCTGATCAAAGTTCTTTTGATCAGCCAACTCAGCGGTGATACGCTACATCTTAACCAGCTGTTCGTGGCTTGTAAGGGCAGGAAACCGACGCTTCAGCAGTGATCACCTGGAGTTAAAGGCTTAAACGCAGTTAATCGCAGATCTTCTGTGGATAGACAAGAATGAGGATCTAACCCCACACCCGGTTCCAACCCAGCCGTAGGTGCACCAGCAACCTCCAGGACAGCCTTCGGGTCAACCCCCGCATCAGCTTCCGCTGGCTGCTTAGCAACCACCACCTGCAAAAGAAAGCACGCCTTTGTCCAGCAACCCTGCACCCAGAGCTGCCATCACATCCGCTTTCTGGGCACTGCAATGTCATAAAAATCAGTGACAATCAACAAATCTACCTTTCTACATATTTCCAACTTATCCCACGAAGGAGGAGTGACAAAACCATCCAGAGAAAATTCCACGACAACCCCCACAGCACAAGAAGAAACCCCAATCACTGAACAACACACACACAAAAAAAGAACCAGCGAGAAGACAGAGGATGAGCCCCCAATTTTATGTTATGACCCGTCTAGGAGCCCAGAGCGCAACATGAACAAGAAAGCACCATTCAGCCCCCAAGACCCAAGCAGCCACACAAAGTCCCTCTTGTAAAAACAGCAAGGCTTTATTGATCACACACAACACACACAGAGCGATTCACATCAAGATGAGCCAAGGCCAAAACAATAAACAAAACTAAAATCTACCGTGATCCGGCGTCTGACCTACATCAAAAAGAAATGACGTCGTCTTACCTCCCTACCTATAATCAACCTCTACCCACTCTGGATCAGAACACTCGTTATCAGTTGTGGCTGTTTGGAAGCTTGGGACACAAATAATGTTCTCTCCCTGAGTTGTCCGTCCAGCCTTCTAAATAGGGCGTGACCCTCAACCGCAGCCAATCGTCGGCAGGCAGGAGGGCACCGCACCAACTGCAGCCAGCGACCTGCACAGACACATTAGCACATCACACATCACACACCCTTGCAGATGTAGCATTCCAATGCAACAAATAAATATGGCTGCTAAATAATTTAAAATAATAATAATGTTCAAAGAGAACCTAAAGACAACAATGCAGGTGAAACTGAAACCAGCACACCTGTCCTAGAGAAATAAACCCAACATGAATGGAGCTTTAGAGTGAGATCTCTCACTCTGAACACCATTTTAAACTCTTATCATAGTAATTCATATGTACTTTACAGGAATCTCATCGTCTGACTCTCCCTCGTGCACACCCAGGGCGCCGTCACAAACATGTTCGCACGCTGACTTCTGTGCTCGCCGAAGCCCCCGCCAGATGAGCAGGTGTGGTAATTGAAATAGCCAGAGGAACAAGATTCAAATGATGTGTGAAAGAACATCAGCACATTAGTGCACCTGTCGAGGATCTTTGGCAACACTTCAGGGGGCGGTGCATGTGAATCAAAGATGTCTGAATTACATTTTTTATTAGATTGATGTTTTAAACCCAAATTTGAGTAGAAGTGCTCTGGACAGCAGACAGGGTGGCTGCTTGGTTTTCATTAAGAAACTGTCCTCTTTTAATGAGAATGGCTTTCTTGCATATCCTGTTCCAGTGCTGGATGCTCAAATGTAACAAGGCCAGAGTTTCTAGTAATGAGGTCAGTGTATGTTCAGTAATGCCTGTGAGCCAAACCTCAGGCTGCTCTAAACACTCAGGATATCACAGTTTCTACTCTTGAATCTGTATGATGTCATAAAGGAGATATCTCTTATATGATGATCTAAGGCACAGAAGCCCCGCCCACCTGTTGAGGGTTTTAGTTTCAAACTTTATGACTTTAAGGTTACTTTTCCAGGCCTGGGATGTGTCATAATTGTTTCTCCACTCCAGATTCTTTTTTTTTTTTTTTTTTGCAGGTTGTGGCTCTTTTTGTTTCTTTACATAAAGCTACAGTATAGCTTAATTATTGAAAAATTGAAAGTTTGACGCCTGGCTCGATCCTGTTTGTTCCTCCATAACATTAATTGGTCCAATCTTTCATATCATATATATTATAGCATGGGCCAAAAAAGAACCCCAGCGCTGGCTTTATGCTGGTCTAATTTGATCCCTGAGCTAAATGCCGAATTACGCTTGCGTCAGCTTGTGTTTAACTTTAACTCACCTGAAGGAGCTCATGCCTCCGCCACGCCACCCTGTGTCAGCGCCTCTCTGACATAAAGCCCGTGGAAGTCCACGGTGTGCACTCAGACCTGCTCTGATTGCCTACCAAAGCAGCACGTTGCTCTCATGAGAGATTTCTGGCTCACACAGAGGTCCACTTTGGTAATCACCACCCCATCGAGGCTGTTTATCCAAGTTAGAAAACATTTCATTTTAATCAGTGAGAGGCCTCTCCAGCTGCAAATATATTCTTCCTGTTTAAGCTTCAAGAGCTTCTTCATGCGCACATCACATTTTCCAGTGTGTGTAATGAGAAAGGCCCGAGCTTTTTTACTGACATTTTTTTTCATTGTTGAGGACTGCATTTTGTCTTCTGTGAATACTCAGCACCGTTCTCTGTTGGAGATTAGGGATACGTAACATGATGTTCATTAATGGGAAATCACATGTTCAGTTTCTGGGGGGACATTAGCTGAGGACAGTGACAGGGATGTAAGGACACCAATACCAGTAAAACACGCTAAAATATTTCACACCAAATTTAATGTTATTCAGTGCTTCTTCTTCATACATGGAACTTTCTGTTGAGCTTTAACTACACTCCTAACCTGTAGTTCTCATTTGGAAGGTGGTGCTGTTCTAAATGTATGCCCTCATCCTCTAATCTTTTGCAGCCCTTACCAGTGGGCCTGACTGGACCCTTTGGCAGCTACTTTCTGGCCCCTGTGCCTTACATTCGACATCCCTGCCATAAAGCATAGCAGTGGTATGAATCTTATCATCTAATCCTCCTGCAGAAAGGAAATACAAAGATTTCCTCTAACTGTCAAGCTGAGGCGAAGGTATTTATTTCACAGCAGGAATGTGACGGAGTCCAGTTGTGGCATGGCTTTCCAGCCATATATCAGCTGTGGTGTAACTGTCATAGTGTTAAAACCCAGCATCATCTACCGCGGCTGGAACTAAAAATAACCCTGCATAAGTGATTTGTCACTAAAGAAGCGATAAGTAATCTACGTCCTTCATCGACCTCTGTAACCTGCATCAGCAGCTGGTCTCTGCGTGTCCTTAGACACAAGTGTGTGTCACCGCTCTCACTCCTCCTGTCTGTTTGAGTTAAGAGGAGGTCAGACAGGACCAGATTAAATGTGTCACATTTATATAGATCCATCACTCCATCCTTTGTCCCCCTGGAATGTGAAATAGAGGTGTTGTGTTTTGGTGAGATGGGTAGAGAAGACGAGCATTATGCTGTTAGAGAGATAAAAGCAGAGCACATATGTTTGGATGCTAGTGTGTCTAAAAAGAAACTGATTGCTCTCTAATCCAACAATAATGGATCCAGTGCACAGGAAACTTCCTGCAAAACCTGGAAGTGGGCTGTCCTTTTTTTTTTTTTAAATAGTCTTTAGTGACGTGTTTGGTCTTGTTTAACACCAAAGTAGTGCCACAATTCATCATCCAAAGTCTTGAAGCTTTCAGCTTTCTACAAATCTTTGAAAATTGGCTATTTATGGAACTTTACAGTAAATCTAATCTGAAAAATATAGCAGGATCCTGTCCCAGTTAACCAGTATTTATCCAGCTTTTCATCGCTCAGACAAAGGCTGATGTACAGTGGCTTGCAAAAGTATTCATACCCCTTGAACTTTTCCATATTTTGTCACATTACAACCACAAACATAAATATATTTCACTGGAATTTAATGTGAAAGACCAACACAAAGTGGTACACAACTGTGAAGTGGAAATAAAATTATACAGGATTCAAAACATGTTTTACAAATAAAAAACTGAAAAGTGCAGTGTGCAAAAGTATTGAGCCCCCTTTTCTCTGAGTGCAACCAATTGCATTCAGAAGTTTCCTGATGACTGCTAATGACTAAAAAGAGTCCACCTGTGTGTAATCTAATCTCAGTACAAATACAGCTGCTCCGTGACGGCCTCAGAGGTTGGTTAAGAGAATATTGGGGAGTAAACAGCATCATGAAGTCCAAAGAACACAGCAGACAGGAATAAGGTTGTGGAGAAGTTTAAAGCAGGCTTAGGCTATAAAAAGATTTCTTGAGCTTTGAACATCTCACGGAGCGCTGTTCAATCCATTATCCAGAAATGGAAAGAGTATGGCACAGCTGTAAACCTACCAAGACAAGGCCGTCCACCTAAACTTACAGGCCCAACAAGGAGAGCACTGATCAGAGATGCAGCCAAGAGGCCCACGGTGACTCTGGACGAACTGCAGAGACCAAAATTGAACATTTTGGCCAAAATGCAAAACGCTATGTGTGGTGGAGAATTAACACTGCACATCACCGTGAACACACCATCCCCACTGTCAGATATTGTGGGGGCAGCATCATGCTCTGGAGCTGCTTCTCTTCAGCAGGGACAGGGAAGTTGGTCAGAGCTGATGGGAAGATGGATGGAGCCAAATACAGGACAATCTTGGAAGAAAACCTGTTGGAGTCGGCAAAAGACTTGAGACTGGGGCAAAAAACTTGAGACTGGGGCGGAGGGTCACCTTCCTAGACATAAAGCATGGGTTACAGTGGAACGGTTTAAAACCAAACAGATTCATGTGTTAGAACGGCCCAGTCAAAGTCCAGACCTAAATCCAACCGAGAATTTGTGGCAAGATCTGAAAACTGCTGTTCACAAACGCTCTCCATCTGATCTGACTGAGCTTGAGCTGTTTTGCAAAGAAGAACGGGCAAAAATTTCAGTCAGTAGATGTGCAAAGCTGGTGGAGACAGACCCTAAAAGACTTGCAGCTGTAGTTGCAGCAAAAGGTGGTTCCACAAAGTATTGACTCAGGGGGGCTCAATACTTTTGCAGACCGCACTTTTCAGTTTTTTTATTTGCAAAACATGTTTTGAATCCTGTATAATTTTCTTTCCACTTCACAGTTGTATACCACTTTGTGTTGGTCTTCCACATGAAATTGCAGTGAAATATATTTGTTTGTGGTTGTAATGAGACAAAATATGGAAAAGTTCAAGGGGTATGAATACTTTTGGAAGCCACTTTATGATATAAACAGAACAACGTAAAAGAAGCCGCTGCAGGATGTAAATCAAAGATGCCAGGAACAAAGTTATTGGTGCCGAAGGCTGACGTTACCTTTAACTGCATTTGCTGAAGTTAAAATCTGTCATCGTATCAGCACAGTGTACTCAATTTACATGAGGTTCAGCATTTAGAAGATGACTATAGTTTATTCCTATTAATGTGTCCTGCTGCTCTGTCACTCCCACCTTGTCCGTAGAGATGTGGGGACATGAGGAGTCACACACTGGGAGAACAAGTCAATTTTCCTGCTGCTTCCAAAAAATGATTAACTTGAACCAGAGTCAGAATCAGAGTCGTGAAGTTAGAAGAACCCCCCCCCCACTCACCCCTCTATATCTGAGTCAACACACTCAACCACCCACTCTCATGATCACATCATGTCAAATATGTATTCTACACACCACATCTCCATAAGTATTATTTATGACAAACAGCTGTGCAGATTGACAAATGGTACATTTGTTCACTCTCGCTGACTGCTCCATTCGTATCAAAGGCTAACATATTAAAATGATTTTGTGGCTCGGTGCACTCATTCTGTGGACTGAAAGTGTTTTATGTGAAAGCAAATGAGTGATGATACAGACCGTTTTACTCTCCACATCTCCAACAGCTATCCAAAATGAGAGAACATGAACCACGTGCTAAAAAACTATTCTGCAGACACCCAATTCCCTCCATCACACAAAGCTCCGAGCTGACTCAACATGTTTACACGAATCATTTTAAATGTTCTGGAGTCGCATCAAAAATACTGACTGCATTACAGAGCGCCAATTATGTGGCCTCACATCCACACATATTCTGTGTTTAGTTGTGTGCGGCTGGTTTTACTTTCAGGCAGACTCAAAAAAAAAACTTAAAAAGATGGCAACAATTCATAATACGCCCGTGACTAAGATCGTACATGTAATAACAGGGATGTACCCTGTAGGTAAGTTTAAGTTCTGCGTGACTTCTGGTTAATTTATCCAAAAAAACCAACAATGTTTCCCCGATCCTGTGTCCTAAGTACGCTGTACTTTTTGGGGCACAGGCCGTATTATGAAGTGGCTTAACCTAACTTACAGGTATTTTTCAGGAATGTAATGTGTAATTTTTGTGACCCTGCGACAGGGAACTTTTGGCCTCAGTCGTGGAAATTACACAGAACTTAAATTTAGCTACAGGGTACAGCCTTGTAATTATATGTAATTACATGTAATAACAGGGTACTTACGGCCTTAGTCCCGGGCGTACTGCAAAGTGTTCCTAAAATTATTTATATAAAAAAATCCCACATATTTGTGTAAAATAAAGCATAATTATCATCATTATCTTAAGCTTAAACACCATGGACTTGTATTACAAAACAAATTCAACAAATCAGGAATATATTTTCCAGTCTGGCTTTGTGAGTATTTGGTACTTGAAGCGCTTTGGTCAGTAAGACTGGACAAAAACCTCATGCACATGCTGACTATGAAAGTGAACAGACTTCTGCATGAGCTGCATCACTGAAACACGGGACGACCTGACACAGAATCATCGTAAAGGATCGTAAAAGAAAAAGTATGAAATCTGAATTCAAAGCAGTAAGGAGGCATAGCTTACTCTCAAAGAGGCTCTGTTTTAGGGACATGTCACTATATTAAAGCTTATTTAAAAATAATATTTTGGGGGGGGGGAATCAAAAGAATGAATTTGGTCCAAAGAATTGATTCTTCATTCTTCTTATTAATGCTTATCAAAGAAAGACAGAAACTCTAGACTCCCTTACTTCCTGCACTCAGAGGTCTGAGGGATTTTCCTGATCATGATGCCATTTTTTAGAGAACTTAATGGTTTGCTGTTGAGGTAAAGTTTAGGTCTACAGAATAACTGAATCAATGTGAAGTTCCTCAGAAAGAAGTGAGGCACCTTCATAACAGCTAAAGCACGGGGTTAAACCTGAAGTTACCTCAATAAGACCCAAATCTTGCTTAGCATACAGGCCTGTGAACACGATATTCATGTTCACTGGGCACGTGCACAGCCTCACTTTGCACGCAGCATACTGTGCACTGCATCTACTTTGGCTACGTCTTCATTCATTAACGTACACTTTAAAGCAGCGGGCTGCAAGCTGCGAAGGAGGAGGAGAAATCACCATAAGCAGATAATCACCCACACGTTTAACTGCACCACATCATACACACAGTGTCAGCCAATCAAAGAGACTCACAGGCAGACCCAATCGCACAGGAAGCAAGCCAACCACTCACTCTCTCTGACCACACACACACCTACCTGTGTCATCTCGTCCCCCACAGAGGGATCTCCCACTTTAGTAGAGGAAGGAAGAATTGAGAGTCCATACTGAAAAAGAAAAAAGCCAGCGATGCCATCACGATGCTACCTACAGATGGTCAGCGGCTCTAAGTGAACAGCTGACAGGCAGTCCAGCAGCAACCAATACAGCAAACAGACAGCTGGGAAATTGTCTCTGTAATATAACTGCCTCATGCCTCTTATAGTTTAGAGTTGGCCGTATCAAACTCACTTTGTATGTTTCTCAGTGTGTGTGGGAGCAGAGACTGGCCAGAGAGTCAGTGAAGAACCTCAAACCTCCACGACTTCCATTACAGCGGGTACAACAGCTGCACAGTGGCACTTACACATGAAAACAACTGATTTACATTCAATCTTCAATGCATGAGGTCTCATTTTAGTGTCACTTTAATGGTTTTTATAGCATCTTAAAAGACCTTTTGCTGCAGACTGCTAAGTGTCACATCTAGACATGCTCATAATAGGAAAAGACAGAAAGACATGGGGGTTATTTCTGGGTGCTGACAGATGTGCCAGAGTGTGTGACATGATCAAAACAGCAAAAGGCTGCAGCTGACAAGTGTTTGATAAAGTTCACATAGGCAGGGAGGCACGAAAGCATGTTCATCTGCCCCAAAATGTGACCTAACGTTTCATTTTCAGTGTCTAAAGTTTTGCAAAATATTATTTGTATTTAAATATATGTACTGAGCTAAGATCCTGTGGGACTTCCAGATACAGACAGATGAACTGGTAATGGCTAACCAACCGGGCATAGTAGTGGTGAACAAGCAGTGGAAGAAGGCTGTAGTGATAGATGTAGCAATACCAAGCAACAGTAACATCAAGAAGAGGAGGAGTGGGCCAAAATCCCTCCTGAGATGTGCAAACCTGGTGACCAGCTCACTGCAAGGGTTTCTCCACCAAGTACTAAGTCATGTTTTGCTTGGTGAACAAATACATATTTCACTCACTGACATACAAATCAATTTATAACTTTTATGTGTTTTTACTGGATTTTTGGTTACTTTTGTGCCTCTCTCCATTAAAATGAAGCATACAAATTAGAGACTGTTCATTTCTTTGTAAGTGAGCAAACTTACATATTCAGCAGGGGATCAAATAATTAAAACCTCACTGAAAAATCTAAAACAAAAAAAAAAATCAGCACACTTTTTGGTTCCAGTTTAGTAATTTAAATATTTAAAAAATCATATAAAGGCAATGTGTGATGTACAGAGGAGCAGCCAACACCAAGAGGTGGCCAGCAAGAAACATTTAAGAATTTAAATGAACAGCTTTGAAAGGATTTCAGAGGTGACACATAGAAGAGATATCATCACACCATTAACATCAATTTTACTGTCTGTATGGTTCCATTTCTTTACATTAGAGTCTGTGAAAACTTTGAATGCCATTTTAGATTTTTACGAGATTAAAAATTTTAAAGTCCAAAATAAATGAAAGTCCAATTATTTTAGGCCTTATTATCTCAGCGGCAGATTCCAGTAGCACAAGGACTACCATAAACAGCTGCAGGAAAAGATAGTGGAAACGGAGTAGAGATGATTTTTTGTGAAGCAGCCGGATGATATCGAGGATCACCACAGTAACAACCTGTCAAGAGAGCTCACTTGTAGGCAAACCAGCTGTGGCTCAGGTCATAAAGCGGTTTGTCTACCAATCATTAGGCCAGTGGCTCAATCCCCAGCTCCTCTGGGCTACATGTAGAAGTATCCTTGGGCAAGATACTGGATCCTGAGTTGCCCCTAATGTGAAGGGTGAGTGTGTGTGAATGTTAGATAAAGAACTTAGGCTTACCTGTACCAGTGAGAAAATGGGGTTAGTACTTTGGATTTTAGCTCTGGTAAATCACAGATGGCATTCATCTCTTGGACTGATGAAAACAAATTTTAAAAAATTCAAAATACCAAAATGAGTTGCCACAAGTAGCTCAACAATCAAGCAAGATTACGTATACTCAAATTAAGAAAATTGTATATGTAGTCAGAAAAATGCAGTCTATATAACACTAACACCAACATTCACCCAACATGCAGTGCTTACATTGATTGGACCACAAGTCATAAAAACAAGAAAACAAATATTTTAGAAATCTGTCAAAAAATGTGTTTAAAACTAAAACTAATTTTCTTTTATATTTGGCAAAAAAATTGAATTCATATTTTTATACCCAAATTTCAGCCAGCACTCTGGACTCTGAGAAGTCAGAAATTAATCAAGCATAACGCTCAACCATTCAACCATTAAAATAATTTTTTTCTGTTTGGGCATGCAAGAAAATTTCTGTAATTTGGCATCTCAATAAAATAAAAATAATGTGCATCACTATTTTTTCCAGCTTTTTGTAAAACTTTTTTTTTGTAAAATAAATGAATAACAACAATAATTATATTTATGCTCAGCTCAGCTCAGAGCATAATGGTAAGGTTAAAAGGGTTTTTTATTGTGAAAACAACTTTTAGGCACAGATTCTAGATTAGGCTGGAAAACAATCCACAACTTTCTCCTTTCCTGCAATCTCCTGTGTGAGTCCCAGTCTCACACTTTCTGTCTGCTGAAGACCAGGAAGAACCGGTGAGTCAGCTCAACAGCAAACAGCTTGATCAATGGAGCAGAGACCTTCCACATACTTCACCTCTAAAACCTAAAGCAGAGTCTCCCAGACACACATTCACCTCTTGTTGGGATGCCACAGATGAAAAATCCCCACCAGGGTATGATCAAGGATGGCAGACCCCCAGGACCTTTCTTCTGGGCCGTAACCCTCCCAGTCTACCAAAAAAAGGGTTGTACAGAACAGGTCTTAGTTGGGAGATATGAAAGGCACGTCATGCTTCTGGGCTTAAGGTGCACAGCTATGGGATTGATGAGAGAGTCTATTTCAAAATGACCAATGACTTTAGGTGACAATTTCTTTGATGCAGCTTGTAATGGAATGTCGGTCTCCGATGCTGAGGGGAGTTTACCGAGAACCACAAAACGAACAGCCTTAGATTCCAGAAACGGAGAACTGCTGTGAACGGGTGTCCGGCTTCCTGTCCCAGGATCCTGAGTGGTAGGTGATTAGTATCTCAATCAAAATAATAATGTGCTTCACTATTTTTTCTGCTTTTATTAAAGTTTAATCAAGTAACTAAAAGGGCCCACCTGGGTTCTCTGGCTTTCGGGCACTTGGCTGGTCGAAAGTAGGTCATGTTTTTATGGTCAGTCAAAACCACAAATGGTAGCTCCAAACCCTCAGGCAAATTTCTCCACTCCTCTAATCCCAGCTTGACGGGTTCTCTAATCAGCATTTTCTATACTTAATAGATGTGCCTATGATATGATCAATAACAGAGGCATGGCGCTGATTAGGTGCTCCTGTGCTCATGGATGTGCTGTACCACTCCATTGCCTCCTGCTTGAGTTTGGAGAGACTATATAGATGACTCATGGGCAAGGAGGGCCCGAGAAGCAGGTCCACAGCAGTTGATGGGGGGGGGAGAGGGCAAGGTCTCTGCGGGAAACTTGTGACAAATCAGGATACTCAGGGACCAAAAAGAGATCAGCTGGTTCAGTATTAGCCTGTGGTGAGGACTTGCCAGAGGGGAGAAGCAGACTGTAAACATGCCTCAGGACAATGAGGTCTTCAGCCATTTATCAGCTGGTGAGCCCAATCAAGAGAAAGATTGTGGACCTTTAATCAGGGGAACCCCATCACCAATGGCATATCAGGAACATCATGAATGTATAAAACTCACTTCCTCACAGTAGTTGCCTAAGATGATGAGATGAATAGTTTTGGTGCAGTGAGAGAGATTTTTCCATTGAGTGTTGTCTTGAAGGGCTATTCCTGAACAAGTTTCTTTTTGACAGTCCAGAAAACTCCAGACTCCCAGAGTCAATTGATGCTGGTATGGTGATGGAAAGACACTGCCATGGCCGGACGACAGGTGGATTCTAATGGAGAATGTAGACTAGTGAACAGAGCAGCGGTACAATGACTAGAGAGCCGGCACCACTAACTGATTTCTGGTTGACGATCCAGCAAGGACTAACCGCAGCCTACCAGTTTAAGTAGTGGACTTGACGAGATCAGGAACAGGTGAGTCATTACTCCCAGATGAGCAGAATGATGAGGAGGCCCGGACCAGGCTCCACCCACCAAACATGAGACCATCGATACACACACACAGGTGAGGAGAGAGAGAGAGAGCGAGCTAGAGAGAGCACAACAGACAGAGATACCCAGGAGGACAGAGGGACCATGACAGAGACTGGCTATAGCCCAGGGGTGGGCGACTCCAGGCCTCGAGGGCCAGTGTCCTGCAGGTTTTAGATGTGTCCCTGATCCGACACACCTGAATCACATATAGAAGTCATTATCAGCCATTTACCTCCTCAGTATGCAGTCAAGTTCTCCAGAGTCCTGCTAATGACTTCTATATGTGATTCAGGTGTGTCGGATCAGGGACACATCTAAAACCTGCAGGACACTGGCCCTCGAGGCCTGGAGTCGCCCACCCCTGGGCTATAAGAAGTGACTGCGATAGACAGTTTTGAGTTTGGGCAGGGTTTTTTGCTCATCAATTTTGCCCACTTTTACTGACAGGCATTTTCTTTTGTCCATTCTGACCATTTGCTGGCAAAAATTTCCATTTTCCCCACAGAACAGATACTGATAGAGAACTGACTAAACTTAAATACAGAAATTAGCCACCTGGAGGGGCCATTTTGCTAACTGCATAAAAAGATCTATCTGGGACAGCTTGCTGGCTAACTTAATCAATGCCCCATTCGTATAAGCTGTCATAATGTAGAGACACAATATACATACTAATGGGAAATACTCTGTGTTGAATAAGTATGCTTTAAAGTTATTCATTTTAATCAAAACCTTTTACCTCTCAGAACTTTCTTTGTCAAACTAAGCTCCTAAAAAAGGTTCCTATTCCCTATGGAAAGTTCCTGTGGTGGAAACACACCGTCGGGGAAAATGGAAAGAGACAGAATGAGAGACTTGAGGAGGTGAAGAGAGACTCCAGAGACTTCCAGGAACCTGAGAGCCCAAGCAGAGAGAGACAGATGGAGAAAGAAAGCAATGCAAGGTTTGTTTCTGGGCCAGACGGACGCACACAGAAGCTGGGGAGCTGACAAAATAGCAATCAGACTCCAAATGACAGAAAATGAAGACACAGACAAAACATACAAATCCAGGAACACACACACACACACACACAGTGCTTACCAGCTGTGGACTAAAGAGGCATTTGTACTTTGCCTCCCACATGCACGTCTTTTCTTCTATTGTCTTGATAAATGCAACATTATAGTCATTTTAAAATCTGTCACTGAGCTGGAATCCCCACAGGCTGACCAATGGTGAGGCAGACTGAGAATAGTGTGGGGCTTATTATAGAAACAGATAGGCTGACACATTCCCTGAGGAAACATACCTAACATGATGAAAATAGCACTCGGACAGGGGGTGACGGGCTCTCTGGGCTCTATTTTTACTCTCTGATAATCTGCAACAAGTTCAATCTAATCTCACTCTTAAAATACCAACTAAGGTGACCTGTTGTGCTTTTCCTTATTTCTGGTCATGGTGGATGTTCATATTAAACCTGACCAAAGTTGCTAATAATGAGCTCAGTAATCCCTGTGAGCCAAAAACTCTAAACACTCAGTTTATCACAGTTTTTTCTACTCTCGGATCTGTATGATGTCACAGAGAGGGGATATCCCTAAAAACCAATGGGAACTAAAGAATACATAAAGAGAACAATGTGAACCATAAAATGAACCAATACAAAAGTCCCGTCAAAATAAAACACTAGGTTGCAGACCTAGGACCATGACAGCACACCGCTCTGTCAATGAATACACAACCTCCACCCACCAGTATTCAATCGCAGAACGTTTCACCCAGAGAGTGAACTGAGACAGCTAAAGAAGGATTATTTTGAACTGTGAATCATCTGTTTGCAAGGGACAGCCAATCAGAAAAAAGTTGATTTAATCTCTTGACATTCACCAGGTCCTGGGTGACCCATTTAAAGTTATGGTTAGGTTGTGTTGTAGTCACTTGCTCAGAAAGACTTTTCTCTGACATGAGTCAGGAGTGCGCACTGTGGTCAGGATTATCCATGATGAATAACAGCTTGTTCGGTGATCTCCTCTTCACCACTGCTTCAAATGTTTCAGCCAATCACTGAGCCAGCCTTCAGTTTAGGTAGGCTGTTGTTGTCACCAGCTCTGATGCCGCTTCCCCAGCAAACACAGCACAGCAGAGAATCTATGCTATACTTAAAACATGCTAGAAATAAAATAAATCAGTGAAAATGTGACCCAGTTTTAATCAAGCATCAGTTGCTATGGTGATTTAGCCAGGTAAAAGCTTGCTAACCCATTAATCTCACTTCTTCACTCACTTCTGATTACATTTTAGTGCTGCTTGTATTTATGGAATATATTACTCCTCTCAGTTTTTCCCTTTATGTCATTCTTCTATATATATTACTTTTATTAAAATATTACAGATGGGGACTAGAAAGAGAGAGCATATTTCTCCCATTTTGGCTTCTCTTCATTGGCTCCCTGTTAAATCTAGAATAGAATTTAAAATCCTTCTCCTAACATACAAGGTCTTGAATAATCAGGCCCCATCTTATCTCAAAGACCTCATAGTACCGTATCACCTCAATAGAGCACTTCACTCTCAGACTGCTGGCTTACTTGTGGTTCCTAGGATACTTAAAAGTAGAATGGGAGGCAGAGCCTTCAGCTTTCAGGCCCCTCTTCTGTGGAACCAGCTCCCAGCTTGGATTCAGGAGACAGACACCCTCTCTATTTTCAAGATTAGGTTTAAAACTTTCCTTTATCATCAAGCTTATAGTTAGGGCTGGATCAGGAGACCCTGAACCCTCCCTTAGTTATGCTACAACAAGCCTAGGCTGCTGGGGGGTTCCCATAATGCACTGAGTGTTTCTTTTCATTCACCTCTTTTCACTCTGTTTATACCCCACTCTGTATTTAATCATTAGTTATTATTAATCTCTGCCTCTCTTCCACAGCATGTCTTTGTCCTGTCTTTCTCCCCTTAGCCCCAGCCGGTCACAGCAGATGACTGCCCCTCCCTGAGCCTGGTTCTGCTGGAGGTTTCTTCCTGTTAAAAGGGAGTTTTTCCTTCCCACTCTCTGCAAGTGATTGCTTGTTGTTTTGTTTTTTTCTGTTATTATTGTAGGGTCTGTACCTTAGCCACCTTGAGGTGACTGTTGTGATTTGGAGGTATATGAATAAAATTCAATTCAATTGAAATTTATTTATATAGCGCCAAATCACAACAAACAGTCGCCTCAAGGCGCTTTGTATTGTAGTGAAAGACTCTACAATAATACAGAGAAAACCCAAAAGTGAAAATGACCCCTATGAGCAAGGACTTGGTGACAGTGGGAAGGGAAAAACTCCCTAAAACTAAAACATGAATATGAATTGAATTGAATCTTGCATTTGGCTGCTCACTCCACACTGTTACATAAGAGAAGAAGTGGATGAGGCTTAGGAGACACCTGTGCCAGGACAGTCACTGAGCGTCAATCACCAAACCCACACCCTTAACTCAATTATCCAAGAGAACAAGTCATTAAAATAAAGGAAAACAAAAGCTCAGCCCACTCAGACTTGTTGTTGGGGAGGGGGTAGGGGAGGTGAAACTATCCTTTGGGGCCTGTGTTTTCTTCATGTTTCAGCTCTGGAAGTTGCCCCATGCTTTAGACACTAAATAATGGACACTAATATGACCAAATATATAATAATGTAAAATGATAAAAGAAAACCAAGTGACCAAACAGAAAAACACAGATGAGCAAATAGGACTCCCACAATCCCCCTCTACAAGTGTCCGAACAAATGAACTCACCTCTGTATCTCCAAACTACAGCTGCACTTCCAGAAAACATTTAAGCAGCAATAATCACAAAAGATGACATAAAAAACATTTTAAACGTCGACATACACATTTTATTAAACAAAGGAATATTAAAGTCAGGAACTGAAGAAACTGAGTCAGTCAAACCAATTCTTTTTTTCTGGGAGACAATGATTTACATTATAGGGAATTCCTTTTTCTCCTCAAAAGGAGAACGTATGAGGTTGTGGATGTCCATACACACATATACACATGCATGCTGAAAATTAATTCACTTTCTGCTTCTCTTTCTGCCCTTTATATGGAAACAATGGCAACAAACTAGGGAAGCCAAACCTAATACTAATTCAGCTATTTCAGCACATTTGGAAAAACTTGTCTCTGTGTTATTACAGCATCCTGTGGGCCTCTCTGTTTATGTGAGCGTATTAATTTTTCTGCTCTGTATGTGAAGCACATGCTGCACTATATTTGTTTCTCTGTTTGCATTCAAATACATCAGTTCATGTTGATGCATGCAAATCTGTGATTATCTTAATAGTTTACATGTCTGTGTTTAGCATTTAAATTTAATTTGTGTGTGTGTGTGTGTGTGTGTGTGTGTATGTGTGCGTGTGTGTGATTGTGTGTCAGAGGATGTTCCACGCGGCACCATGACGAGTTTGTCTCTAAGCTAGCTACGATGCTTCTGGAGGTCATTGAGCTGGTTTTAATCCTTCCAGTCGGTGCTGAAGAAAGCATCAGGCCTGTGAGAGAGAAATAATGCATCCAAGTGTTCATCAGCATTTAAATGTCGATGAAAGAGGGAAATCTGCTGTTTTCATTCCAAGGGGATGTGCGAGTGTTTTCATTTCACTAATGACCAAGTGTATGTGCATGTGTGTCTGTGTGCAGAAGCTCATATTTATTACAGGATTTGATTATTTTAGATGGATCTACAGTGTAATTCTGTGTTTGTGAATCCACATATGTATTCTGTGTGTGTTTCCATGTGCAAACGATGATCAAAGGTCACACTGTGAAGAGAGATTCAGGATGTGTGAATATTCGGAGAATGATTACATTCATACGTGGCAAAAATCCTTATGAGAGCCCGATTTGAAGATAAACAGAAAAATATGAAAATACACACACACACACACACACACACACACATATATATATATATATATATATATATATATATATATATATATACATTCATTTTCTTCTGCTTATTCAATTCAGGGTCATCGGGGGGGGGGTTATTCCAGCTGCTTTAGGGCAAAAGGTGGGGTACATGTATCACATCCATCAATGTATGAAGTTTTTTGTATTTGCAACTTTTTATTTCCTGCTTTGAGTTTATTATTCCTGTCACTCATTTCAGTTTGTAAAATTATTACATTTTGGTTTCTATCTTGGGTGTCTTATTATTCCTGCCTCCCTGGTGTTCCTCTATATTATATTTAATGTGAGTTTTTTTGGTTCTGTGTTCAGCAGGTGTTTCTAGAGACGGTATAAAGAGTGAGTCCCATTTCGAAATCTCGGATGAGCGTTTTAGCCATCACCATCTTGTGAAATCACCTGCTCATTGGCCAGCAAATTTTCAATCACAAGTTGTGGGATCATTATATTAAAATTTCAAGAATCAGTATTCAACAATATAAAAAAAGAGAAAAACTAAAGTTAATAAGAGAGACTATACTACATAACAAAAAGATCACTGAAACATGCATAAGTATGACAAACCTTTTGGTTTCTATGTATTCTTTTATGTAACACCTAAAGTCTCAAAAGAGACAATTTAAATATTAACTTGAGTCAATAAGATTAAAAAATGTCACCTCATGGGACTCCCTTTACAGGGTTACCTGGGTTTTTATTTTATTTATTTTTGAACAAATTCAGTTGAAAAATCAGGTGAGCACATAATTGGGTGATTTGTTTGTTCCATTTGTATTTTCTTCTTAATTATCCTCTGTGAATCGCCACCTTATCATGGTGGAGAGGTTTGTGTGTCCCAGTGTTCCCAGGAGCTATGTTGCCCAGGGGCTTGTCCCCCTGGTAGGGTCTCCCATAGCAAACTGGTCCTGGGTGAGGGTCCAGACAAAGAGCAGTTCAGAAGACCTCTATGTCTGTAACAACAGCGGAACAGTTTACCCTGCCCGGGATAGCGTTACCGGGGCCCCACTCTGGAGCCAGGCCTGGGGAGGGAGCTCGAGGAGGAGCGTCTGATGGTCAGGCATTAGCCCGTGGTGCCTTGCTGGTGGCCAAGGGCGGAGACCCTTGCAGACTGACCCCTGGCTTTCGAGACTGGCTATTGGGACATGGAATGTCACCTCTCTGGTGGGGAAGGAGCCTGAGCTAGTGCGTGAGGTTGAGAGATACCAGCTAGATATAGTTGGGCTCACCTCAACGCATGGCCTGGGCTCTGGAACCAGTCTCCTGGAGGGGGGGCTGTATTATGTTCCAGTCTGGAGTTGCCCTCAGTGAGAGGTGGTGAGCTGGGGTGGGTATTCTTGTATCCCCCGGCTTGCTGCCTGTACGTCAGAGTTTTCACCGGTGGACAAGAGGGTTGTTTCCCTGCGCCTTCGGGCCGGGGAATGGGTCCTAACTGTTGTTTGCACTTATGCGCTGAATAACAGTTCAGAGTACCCACCCTTTTTGGAGTCACTAGGCGGGGTGCTGGAAGGTGCTCCGTCCTGTGACTCCATCGTCTTGCTGGGAGATTTCAATGCTCACGTGGGCAATGACAGTGAGACCTAGAGGGGCGTGGCTGAGAGGAAGGGCCTGCCCGATCTGAACCCGAATGGTGTCTTGTTATTGGACTTCTGTGCAAAACACTGTTTGTCAATAACAAACACCATGTTCGAACATAAGGATATCCGTAAGTGCACATGGCACCAGGACACCCTAGGTCGCAGGTCGATGATTGATTTTGTAATCGTATCACCAGATCTGCGACTGTATGTTCTGGACACTCGGGTGAAGAGAGGAGCTGAGCTGTCAAGTGATCACCACCTGGTGGTGAGTTGGATCCGGTGGTGGGGGAAGATGCTGGACAGACCTGGCGCACCTAAACGCATTGTGAGGGTGCACTGGGAATGCCTGGCAGAAGCCCCAGTCCATGAGATCTTCAACTCCCACCTCCAGCAGAACTTCGACAGCATTCAGAGGAAGGCTGAGGACATTGAGTCTGAATGGACCATGTTCCGCACCTCCATTGTTGAGGCTGCTGCTCAGAGCTGTGGCTGCAAGGTGGTTGGTGCTTGTCGTGGTGGTAACCCCCAAGCCAGATGGTGGTTACCGGAGGTGAAAGGAGCCATCAAACTGAAGGAGTCCTATTGGGCTTGGTTAGCCTGTGGGACTCCGGAGGCAGCTGACTGGTATTGGTAGGCCAAGCGGAACGCAGCTCGGGCAGTGGCCAAAACAAACACTCAGGTGTGGGAGAAGTTTGGTGAGGCTATGGAAAAAGACTTTCAGATGGCATTGAAATGATTCTGGCAAACCGTCAGGCGACTCAGGAGGGGAAAGCGGTGCTCCACTCAAACGGTATATTGTGCGAGTGGGGTGCTGCTGACTTCAACTGAGGCTATAGTCAGACGGTGGAAGGAATATTTCGAGGAACTCCTGAATCCTACTGACACGCCTTCTGTAGTAGAAGCAGAGTCTGGGGACGAAGGTGATGACCTGCCCATCACCGGGGTAAGGTTACTGAAGTGGTTAAACAACTCCTTGGTGGCAGGGCCCCTGGGGTGGATGAGATTCCCCCTGAATTCCTGAAGGCTCTGGATGTTGTAGGACTGTCTTGGTTGGCATGCCTCTGCAACATCGGGTTCTGGGGCAGTGCCACTGGATTGGCAGACTGGGGTGGTGGTCCCTATCTTTAAGAAGGAAGACTGGAGGGTGTGCTCCAACTGCTGGGGGATCACACTCTTCAGCCTCCCCGGTAAGGTCTATGCCAGGGTGCGGGAATGGAAGGTCCACCCGTTAGTCAAACCTTGGGTCCAGGAGGAACAATCCAGTTTTCGTCCTTGTCGTGGAACACTGGACTAGTTCTTTATCCTCTCAAGGATATTCGAGTGTGCGTGGGAGTTTGCCCAGCCAGTCTACATGTGCTTTGTGGACTTGGAGAAGGCATTCGACTGTGTCCCTCGGGGTATCCTGTGGGAGGTCCTGTGGGAGTATGGGGTGTCTGGGCTGTTGTTGTGGGCCATTCAGTCTCTGTACAACCGCAGTGAGAGCTTGGTCTGTATAGCCGGTAATAAGTCGGATTTGTCTCCTGTCGGTGTTGGACTCCATCAGGGCTGCCCTTTGTCACAGATTCTGTTTATAATTTTTATGGATAGAATTTCTAGGCATACCCAGGTAGAGGAAGGCTTCTTCCTTGGTGGCCTCAGAGTCTCACGTCTGCTCTTTGTAGACGATGCGGTCCTGTTGGCTTCATCAGGTGGTGGCCTCCAGCTCGCAGTGGAATGGTTCACAGCCAAGTGTGAAGCGGCTGGCATGAAAATCAGCACCTCTAAGTCTAAGTCAGCCGGAAAAGGGTGAAGTGTCCTCTCCAGCTCAGGGACGAATTCCTGCCCCAAGTGGAGGAATTCAAGTATCTCGGGGTCTTGTTCATGAGTGATGGGAGAAGGGAGCGAGGGATCGACAGACAGATCAGGGCTGCTTCTGCAGTGACGCAGATGCTGCACCATTCTGTCGTGGTGAAGAGGGAGCTTAGTGTAAAAGCAAAGCTGTTGATTTACCGGTCGATCTACGTTCCTACCCTCACCTATGGTCACGAGCTTTGGCTAGTGACCGAAAGAGTAAGATCGCAAATACAAGTGGCAGAAATGAGTTTCCTTCGAAGGGTGGCTGGCCTCTCCCTTAGAGATAAGGTGAGGAGTGCGGCCATATGGGAGGGGCTCAGAGTAGAGCTGCTGCTCCTCCACATCGAAAGGAGCCACTTGAGGTGGCTCGGGAATCTGATTAGGATAAAAGGAAGAGAATGGATGGATGGATTACTGTTTGAGTTGTGCTCATTCCAGTGACATTCCTGGGGGTCTAGGGGGTGCTATAGCTCCCCCTGGAAAAGTCATAGCACCCCCAAGAAAATAGCAGATTATTTTATTTTTCATCTAAGTTAATCCTTCATAGCACCCTCAATAAAATGCTTAGACCCTCCTTAGCACTTCCAGAAAAATATTTCTGGAGCCGCCACGATCTATAAGATAGGTGTAAACACTGTGGGTGATAGTGGAATCATGTTGGAAAGCTGAAAGATTCCACCATGGTCACTGTTCAAGAGTTCTCAATAAAAGTTCATGTTGGGGGTCCCCAATGGACACACACACCATCATCTTTACTTCAGCCAAGAGAAGTCTGAGATGATCCATCCACAACACAAGGTTAGTCATTAATATGTTTCTATGATTTTTGGATTATTCACTATGAAAAAGTCCAGATCCTAAGCCTAAAGTCCACACTAAAGTCACCAACTTGTGACCTGGCAATATGAATGGCAGCGTTTTCAGCGTTTTGTGTTTCTGTGTAAACAGAAATAGTTTCTGAAACACCTCCAGGTAAATGTGCTACTTTTCAAAAATGAAAATGGCAAAATGACACCATTTCCACTGGAAACGCTCTTGTGTAAACAGGGCCTTAGTCGACCTGAGACTGATTCTCACACACAAAAGTTAGTCACAGAGTTCCCCAGGGGTTCGTGCTGAGACGAATATTTTTTACACTGTACATCCTCCCTTAGGCAGTATTATGAGAAAACACTGGTACATTTTCATTGCTATGCAGATGATACCCAGTTTTATTTATCCATGACGCCAGATGATACAAATGAACTAAACTACAGGAATGTCTTTAAGACAAAGGTCTGGATGACTTATAATTTCCTCCTTCTAAATTCAGACAAAACTGAGATTATTCTATTTGGTCCTAAAAATCTTAGAAACAATAAAACTAATCAGATATTTAAATTAAATGGCATTACCATAGCTTCCAGAACACTATGAGGAGTAATTCCGATCAGCACATGTCCTTCAGTGAGCACATTAAACAAAGAACTGCCGTCATTCATTTGCACACTAAAATTAGAAACATTCTGTTTAGGGATTGCAACAGCTCTTAAACAAGAATTATTCTGGTCTGCAAGTGATCTGACAAAGCCCTCACCAGCTGTCTGGGGATGGGACAGGCACGGGGAGTGCACTGACTTGTCCGGTCAACCAAAATAGTCAGAAAGTCTGGGGAAAAAACACCAAGTGTGAAAGAACAGATCAGATTAAACTATCCTACAGCAGCTGTATTTTGTTAGTTTTGTACTTCTCATGGCCACACTCTTGGTCAGGAATGCCTCCCAATATATTCACTTCATTCACGTGTTTATGCTGAGCATTGACGAATTGTGCACATTGAAACATTCAGACCCCAGAGAGCTTTAACTCCATGTCACACACACGCTCATACCAGAAAACCAAATAAACCTCTCTGGGCGGAGCAGTGATGCATAGAAATACTGGCAGCATCTATCACACATGTAGAGCATGTGTAAAAGTAATGTGTCATTTCAGAAATCAGATTATAAGCAGTTTTGTAAAATTAAGAAGTCTGATTAAAATGCAGATGCAAAGAAAAGAAAAGTAAACATCGGACACATTTGTGTGAAATATATGGAAAATATAAAGCTGTAGTACTGCATAGTACTGTATTGCAGACGAGTATTACAAAATATCTTTTCCAGTAAAAACTAATGCAGTATCTGAGTTAACAGTGTGTATTAGAGTGTTTGAGCTTGAATGTCAACCTAAATTTGCCCATGTGTATGTGACTGTGTAAGTGTGCGACTGCATGTGCAGGTATTTGCATTTCTTTATTTCTCACAGTCACATTGATTCATGAGTGTTGACTTACTCTGCTGTTAGCACTGAGTCACTCTGGATAAAAGCATCGGCTAAATGTTGAAAATGTAAATGAAAAGAGGTGTGTGTGTGTGCACAGTTATGCTTCATAAAAAGAACTGTGTATCTGTGTTTGTGTTTGGTATGTGGGTCAGTGAGTTTGCAGTTGTAAAGCTCCTTTCAGGCTGTATTTACGCTGAGGGTTTCACCGCTTGTGTGGCATCTTTTATGCATTTAGTTTGAACTCTCTGTATTTCTGCCCTCGCCGGTGTGCACTGGAAGTGTGTGCACATATTTCTCAGAGATTAAAATGTGCATATGTGCATCGCACGGTGTGTGTAGTGTGTGTGGAGGAGGAAGGGGGAGGTCACAACCCATTACTCACTGCTAGCTGTGTTTACTTTCATCTAATAGGAAAAACAACATTGATGGCTTCCACCACATTATAAATCGATAGATTACCCAAACACGTAATAAATCAGGTTGCCGTTGCTTTGTCGGAGCAATGGACTCTTCTACATTGATTTCTGCATAGATTTAATAAGAGGCCCCCCAGCAGGCGTAGAGAATCACTTGGCTGCTATCTAAATTAAGCTCTCCAGGATGTAATCACACCTCAGTCCATTAAATGGGCTGCCTCGGCTCATAGACTTTAACTGTAAGAACTCGTGGGGCCTAAGTCAGAGTCTGGGGGCTTGCAGTTAGAAAAACTGAGCTTCAACAGCCTAATCATAGGCTCAAGAACTAAATGTGGTTTCACCCATTGGAAACACATCATCTTATTTAATGTGTGTAGAAGTTGCACTGAGGAAATAAACACCTTTAAAGGAGGTGGAATATAACAAAGTACAAATTCCTGTGCTTAAGTAGAATTTTCAGGTATCTGAATTTTACTTGATTTTTAAAAAATTTCTCTCAACTTTTTACTTTTCCTCCCTACATTTTTACACAAATATCTATACTTTCTACTCCTTA
Organism: Pterophyllum scalare; assembly: GCA_024447675.2. Taxonomy (NCBI): domain Eukaryota; kingdom Metazoa; phylum Chordata; class Actinopteri; order Cichliformes; family Cichlidae; genus Pterophyllum; species Pterophyllum scalare. The sequence goes on along the minus strand of JAMQGT020012707.1, from coordinate 90,513 downwards.
CATTTCCAAACAGGCTCGTCACTAGAACATTTGGGGGAAGTTATTATTTCCCATCACTGCCCGCCTTTAAACATCGAACACACAAACTCTATGCAGTTTGTCACTGTGTGTCTGCGAGCCAAAGGCCCAGCTGTTGTATTTCCAGGGAGAGAACACAGTGTGAGATAACTTCACTCAGAACTAGAGAAAAAGGTAAGAAAGAGGACAAGAGAGGAAGAAGGGAAGGACTGCTCAGGGACACCTGATAAAGTGGACATTTAAAGCTTGTAAGGTCCTAATTTTTAAATCAGATGTCGGATTTGTATATGATGTAAAGTTTTTTTTTTCCATATTGTGAATTGTCCTGAAAAACAAACTGAGGTACACTAACTTTGTGCTATTCATAGGTTGCGTGAAGATACTGCAGTTTAGTGCAGGATGAACTGATCAGGTTGTCATACTGTGGTGAATTTACTGTAAAGCTCTGTGTTGGACTGGAGCACATGGCTGTGGTGTTAATGGTCAGAATTAGGGAAAATATTCAGCATATGGATAGCCTCAATGTTGAGCCACTACAACCCATCTTGGGGTTCCCCCACCTGCTGAATTCCACTGTAACTCCAGACTTTGCTCATTTTTCTGTTTAGGTTTGGAGGCAAAAAAAGAGAAGGTATTCTCATGTGCTAATATTGTATTATTATCGTTATGGTCAGGGCTTTTTGGTTCTGTTGTTGAATTTCTTCTGTTCCTCAGTTTGCCTGCAGTTTAGACTCTTGGTTTGTTTGTTTTCTGAATCTTGTTCTTAGTTGCTGTTGTATTTATTTCCTGCTTCCTTTTGTTCTTGTAATCCCCCGTCCCTGTTTTCCAGTGGCTGTTTTGTCCCTCTGTGTCCTTGTCCCTTGTCTCGTGTGTTCTGTATTTAGTTTTTCTCCCAGTGTTGTCACATCTGCATTTCTGTTTACCCGTGTTCTCACTTCCGGTTTTATTTTCCTAGTCTCCTGTTCCGTGTGTGTTCAGTTTTGCTTCCTCCCTGCCTCATTGGTCTCATTCTCTCTACCTGTCCTTCCCAGCTGTTTCCTCTTGTCTCGTTACCCTGGTGTGTATATAGTGTTTGCATTTTCCCCTCGTCCTTGTTGTGTTGTCGTCAGTCCCTTTGCTGTGTCTTTCTTTGCTCCTTATGTTCCTGCTTCCTTTGTTAGTTTATTCCTGGCACCTGTCCAGCCAGTGTAGCCACAGCTTATGGTTTCCCATGTAATTCTGCAGTAAAGCCACAGTTAAGCCCCTGTTCTGTCCTGACAAGTAGTCCTGCATTTTGGGTCCAACCCCCCCTGCCACACACCATCCTGTGACTATTATATTAATATAGCACAAGGTTCATTTAGCTTTGAACAACAATAGCTGGTCAAAATGTCCTTCAAGGAGCTACTTTTTATTTTGTGTGTTTCAGAGCCTGTACTTTTTTCAGTTAAATCAGTACTTCAACTTTGACCTGAGTATATTTTAACACATGTATCTGTACTTCCACTTAAATAAAGAATGTCTGTACTTCCACTGAAAACACCATCTCAATGAAATAGTACCATCTATGGTACTGCTGTTGGATCCTTAATGGGGGGGGGGTCCTTATTGGTACCCCTGTGGTTTCTACCTCACACATACCAGGACTGAATTATCTGGTGGCAGTTTTGCACCTTTAAAGTAACACAATTGACCTTTTTGAAGAAGCTGCACAACAACTGGGTGCTCAGTGATTTATTTTTATTGTTCATTCATAGTTTTCAAAATGGACTGGTGTTTCAATAGTGCTCTGCTAGTGTTACCTACCACTCACAGCTTCATGTGTCTCATGTCTGCATCAGCAGTCAATCTGGAATCACCACATAACCAAACATATATATCTCTGGACTGTGAGAGACAGCCTGAGAACCTGCCAACCTGCCAGGTCCCAGGTAACACTGCTGGGAGACAAGGCATTTTATTCAGTATAAATAAAAAGTAAAAATTCCAACTAACATTTTTTTTCCTGATTTCTTTTGTATTTGGCTGAACACAGACATTCTGCACTTTAAAATCTAGAAGCAAAGGTACAAATATGAACCTCTTTTATTGTTTGGGAACTTACCTCTGTGGCACACAAATATAAGTACATATAGTTACAGAGGTCCAGTAATTAGGCCTAGCCCAAGAAAATCAATCATGCTGAAAGGTCACCATTTTGACTGGAACAGATCCAGCATACCTGCAGAGCCACAGGGAAGCAGGAAAATGGGACTTTTTGATCACACACTTCTGATCACAGGCTCTCACAAAGTATGACATTGTACCTTTAGGTATACAACAGCTTGTCCTTCTCTAAGGTTCTGTTATTTTACCCTTATGTGTACCTTAATGCAACAGTATGCAAAAATGGCTTCTAAATTGCCCATAGGTGTGAATGGTTGTTTGTCTCTCTGTGTTGGCCCTGCGACAGACTGGCGACCTGTACAAGGTGTGCCCTGCCTCTTGCCCTACGTCAGCTGGGATAGGCTCCCACCCCACCCCAACCCTGAACAGGATAAGAAGAAGCATATATATTGTTCACTCTTTTGCACTTTTTGTTTTGCCATCAGTCTATAAAAGGCTCACTTTTGTTATTTCCATGTGTTTTTGTCATGTACTTGGGCCCTAGATCATGACAGCTTTCTACACCTCTTTATCATCATCTGCATATAAAATACAATTAAATGGACAAAAAGCAGCTTTAATATGAGAATATATCTGTTAATGGACCTTTTACTGAAAGGAAACCTTTTACCTAGTAGTACATATACTTGAGAAAAGAAAATGTGTACATTCCCTGAGGAATATAAAAATTTCAGTTAAATCCACGTAGGATTTTTCCATTGCTGTAAAAAGCACACTAACATCAGACTGCTATACAAAGAGGGCTCAGTTAGATCACAGCTAAAGCCAGTGAAAGATGTTGCTTCAGTGGTGTAAGACCCATGTGAGACTAATGTATGGGGCTGGTGCTCTGGCTATAGCCACAGAAAATTTAATAAGAGGCCCTCGGCAGCCATAGAGGATCACTTGGCTGATTTCAAGATTAAGCACTGTCTGGTTGTAATCACATCTCGTTCCAATAAAGGGGATTCTCCAGCTTATAGACTTTAGCAGTCAGACACCAAGGAACTGAAGATCAGAGCTGAACAAGTGTAGCTTTCAGAAAAGATTTTCAAAAATGAACTATAGTCTCAGGAGGCTTTCGATTGGATAGTTTAAAGATGACATAGCCACTATGGAGGAACATCTCCTTAATGTAGGGTCCCACCTTTTTCAGGTGAGGCCTTTCTGAAAAGGGCCCCAGCAGGGTTCACCTAAAGATGATCTATTATACTAATTTGGTGGTGGTGGTGGTGGTGATAAAGAGGTGTAGAAAGCTGTCATGATCTAGGGCCAAAATACATGACAATAACACATGGGAATAACAAAAGTGACCTTTTTATTGACTGATGGCAAAAAAGAAGGAACCACAGAATTCCAAGCCAACACTTGGTCAGTAATAAGACCTGCAACAAAGATTATTTTTAAAAAACTTTTTAAAAAAAATTAAGTACCTTATTTATCTTATACTGCGCCTTGATGCAGCCTCTCAGTTCATCCTCTGAAACAAAGCCCTTTGCATTTAAGTCCATCATCGCTCTAAACCCACTTTCTTCTGATTGGCTGTTTCTCACAAATAGAACATTTGACAAACACAAACGCGCAGATTAAAACAGATAACCTGTAAGCTGGTGAGGAAATGGCATCTCACTAATTTATAAGATCTTCATTTAGCCTGGAAAAGAGTTTGTTGCTCTATAAAAAAAAAAAAAAAGCCCTCCATAAAGCGAGGACACCTTATTGTTCATCAGAAAATAAGAACAACCCCAGGTTTCTTCAGCACTGTAGCCAGGCTGACAAAGAGTCAGAGCTCTGTAGAGCCGAGTATTCCTTTCACTTTAACTAGTAATGACTTCATGGATTTCTTTACAAAAATATTTTAGACATTAGAGAAAAAACATTATTCATAACCATCTCAGACATATCTTTATGTTTGGCTCCTTTCAACACTGCTGGTATTTATTTAGACTCTTTCTCTCCGCTTGATCTTGCTGAGAGTCATGTCTAACTTAAATAATTACTTCCTCCAAACCATTAATATTAGTCTATTAGACCTCATTCCGACTAGACTGCTCAAAGAAGTTGTACCATAAACCTGCTCCCAGTCTCAGTTTCACCCGGACACCTGCTCATCTCCTTCTCCTCCTCCATGGTCTGCGAGTCCCAAGGAAGGCACCACTGAGGACGCCGGGCGAAGCTACAGTATAGGATGGAAACTGTTGTCACTGGGAGAAGAGGTATCTTGAGCCATCATTGAGGATCAGACAGACAACAGTATCTGGCGATCATAAGCCAAGGCAGGAAAAACATCCCTGATACAGAGTGAAAGCAGCAACGCAGAGAAAAATAGCACTAGCGTGGAGTTGAACAAACTGCAGCCGGCAGCAGCAAAGCCAAACACAGGCACCATCATACTAAGAGAGGCATGTATTTTTATACTATATAGGGCTGGGCGATGTGAGAATTTAAAAAATATCGATATATTTCATATGCGATATAAGATGAGACAATATTGTTTATATTGATATAGTCTGTGTCGCGTTCCAATCATAGTTGTAAATCCACCAGTTCACCTTTCTCTTCTCCCAGTTTGTCTGCACAACTTCACACTGCCCCACCTCTATTTCTCACTGCTTCACCCGTAAATCATGCAGGAAGTGACTAGAGACAAATTTAGAGACTTTTTCCAGTGAAATCGACGACTTTTGGAAAACCTGAAATCCTTTGCTGTAGCCGTGTTTTGTGTACATACAGGACGGAATTTTGTTCATTCAGTCTGTCATTATACTACATGTACAGGAGTACACAAAGGAGGAAGCACTTTCCAGTGAATTAGACTTCACCAGACTGACTTTTTAAAGAGTAAGGCAGCCTTTTGCTATTTTTGCTCTGTATCTTTTCTGATTACATTTTAATAACACAGCTGTGAGTCTTTTTTTTTTATAGAGGAAAAAAACATTAATTTATTTGAGGAGCATTTTTATTTAAATATGCCAATAGTTGATGTTTGAGCAATTTCTCATGTACATCTACAGCTGAATGTTAATAAAAATGCCCGTGTGACATTTGGGACATGTAGCGTTAACTCAGAAGTGCCTTTTTGTTTATACCTTTTGGGAAGAAAATATATTGAGATATATATTGTATATCGGCATTCAGCTAAAAAATATTGAGATATTACTTTTGGTCCATATCACCCAGCCCTAATACTATACATGCTTCTCTTAGAAAGCAGTGCATATGTTTTCATTGTTATGCAGATGATACTCAGCTTTATCTATCCATGAAGCCAGATGACACACATCAATTAGTTAAACTGCAGGAATGTCTTAAATACATGAAGGCCTGGATGACCTCTAATTTCTTACTTCTAAATTCAGATAAAACTGAAATTCTTGTACTCCACCCCACAAATCTTAGAAACATGGTCTCTAACCAGATACTTACTCTGGATGGCATTATCTTGGCCTCCAGTAACAATGTGGGGAATCATGGAGTCATTTATGACCAGGATATGTCCTTAAATGCACATATTAAACAAATACGTAGGACTGCTTTTTTGCATTGGTGCAATATTTCTAAAATTAAAAACATCCTTTCTCAGTGTGATGCTGAAAAGCTAATCCATGCATTTATTACTTCAATGCTGGGTTATTGTAATTCAAAATTATCAAACAGTCCTAAAAGCTCCCTGAAAAGCGTTAAGCTGATCCAAAATGCTGCAGCAAGAGTACTGACAGGGACTAGAAAGAGAGAGCATATTTCTCCCATTTTGGCTTCTCTTCATTGGCTCCCTGTTAAACCTAGAATAGAATAAAAAGTCCTTCTCATGACATATAAGGTCTTGGATATTCTGGTCCCATCTTATCTCAAAGACCTCATAGTACCGTATCACCCCAATAGAGCACTTCGTTCTCAGACTGCTGGCTTACTTGTGGTTCCTAGGATACTTAAAAGTAGAATGGGAGGCAGAGCCTTCAGCTTTCAGGCCCCTCATCTGTGGAACCAGCTCCCAGCTTGGATTCAGGAGACAGACACTCTCTATTTTTAAGATTAGGTATAAAACTTTTCTTTATGATCAAGCTTATAGTTAGGGCTGGATCAGGTCACCCTGAACCCTCCCTTAGTTATGCTGCTATAGGCGTAGGCTGCTGTGGGGTTCCCATGATGCACTGAGTATTTCCTTTTATTCGCCTCTTTCACTCTGTTTATTTTCCACTCTGCATTTAATCATTAGTTAATATTAATCTCTGGTTCTCTTCCACAGTGTGTCTTTTATCCTGTCTTTCTCCCCTAAGCCCCAACTATTTGCGGCAGGTGACTGCCCCTCCCTAAGCCTGGTTCTGCTGGAAGTTTCTCCCTGTTTAAAGGGAGTTTTCTCCTTTCCACTGTCACCAAATGCTTGGTCATTTTGACCTTTGGGTTTTCTCTGTAATTATTGTAGAGTTTTTACCTTAGAATACAAAGCGCCTTGAGGCGAATGTTTGTTATGATTTGGCACTATATAAAAAAATTTAATTATTCTCAGTCAAGCTTAATTAAATGCCTCTGTGGCCACAGTCTGCATGAGCTGATCTGGACATACACTACTGAAAGCCAACGGATGACTGAACAGCAAAATCAACAGTCAGAAGTGAACATACTGTAGCCCAGCAGGAAAAAGAGCACCATATTTTCTTAGTTTGTTTTATTTAATGTTTATACATCACACCTACATAGAAAAAAAAAGTAATTTGGTTAATTTGTGTACTGTTCAAATTTATTTTGAAAAGTTTTCATCGTCCTAGTTACACAGCATTACTGAAATCCTCCTAGCACGCATGGTCAGGCAGAGCAGAGATCCGTGTGACACAAGTAACACAAGAGCCAAGAGCAAAGCTTGCAAAAAGGAACAACAGGGAAAAACAAGCTTTTTCCATTCTCTAAAAGTGTTAAGCGTGACTGAGGCAATGAGCAACAAGCTTGATGAAGTTTAACTGCTTTCCGATCATCTTGGCTGGGTTTTTCTTGGATACCCTTTGAAACTGCCTGGAGTTGGAACCTGGATTTCCTCCTTGGCTAAGGAGGTGGCGAGCTACCCAAGGACCTGATCGTTCCATTTACCAAAGAAGGAACTCACCTATTCTTTCTTCCACACTGGTGAACCCTTGTGTGTGGTAGGACCAATATAGCCACATACTGTCACTGACTATAACATATTGACTATATCAGGAAGAGACCCGTGACTTAATACTCCATTAAAATACTCTTCAGCTTGGAGACGCTGGCAGCCATGCAGTTCTGACGAACCAATGCTCGGTTGCCAGACTATATAACCGTCGACTGCGACAGGATTGAATGTAACCCAGAACTGTAATTGAGTTTGAAAAGAAGGGACTTAATATTATTGTTCTTTTTTTGTATTGAGTCTTAATTGAATCCCACATTGTGGTGACTTTTGTTTTGGTTATTTTGCTTTAGAATTACCACTTATTTCTACCCCGGGGTAATGTATGCCAAAAGGCAGTAACAATGGTAAATGTTTTATTTCAGTATATGTTCAATGCAACCTTTCAAGTTGTTAATTGTACATAAATATTGTGCATTTGAATGAATAATACAAAAAGCCTCCAGCTATTTCTTTGTGAACCTGACACATTCTCGCACCTACCTTTCGAACCTAAACACTGGTCCAATATAGTCTAACTTGTTTGGACCACCTATCAAGTCTGATAGTGTTACAAGATGAAAAGGTCATTGAGAGATTTTACTTCAGCTCAAATGGTTTTTGTTTTCAGTTGACCACAAACTCCAGTATGACTTTAGTCCAGAGGAGGAAGCATCAACAGAAATATAACCATCACAGGCTCTCAGAATCATTACACACTAAAATCTAGCTACATTTAAATACCTGAGCCTAACATAACCTCCTAACTCAAACCAGGAGCCAGATAAAATGGGGAACAAAAGAAGAGTGAACTCCTTGACCTTTTAGTACAACTGCACACTAAACAAGAAGACAAAAGACAAAAATAACCGCAAGGGTCACAAGTTGTATTGTGAAGCCTCCAGCTAAGTGTTTTCAGTATCACCCTGCTAGTGTTTTTTGATCTGTATTGCAGCCCTGGGAATGCAGTGTTTTAAACACTTAGACTTGGACAGGATGGCCACCCAAGTATATTGATATTTTTATTTTTTTCATCAGTTTAAGACAACACAAGTGATTTATGACTAAAATAACTCCTTGCTCTTTTTCTGAGTGATCGGTAGGTGCTAGTCTTTTTCGTCTATTGTTTAACTACATCCAGGCTGGTCAGATTACTTTTGTGGTGATCCTTGATGTCCTTCATCTATGTTGAACTTGTCCTGGTGAAAACAGTTGCCATTCTGCTCTGGAGATCAAATGTGTGGAATGGTGACTTGAACTTGAACCCGCAGCAAGTCGGGAGCCGGTGAGGACCAGCTTATCATGAGATAAGAACTTCAATAGAGATACAGCTAATTATTGTTGTAATTATTGGTATACACCAAATCTATGTATATGTGCTAGTGAGCCACTTCACAATAGAGCAGTTCACACTGAATAAATTCGCAACTGTCTAATTACAAGGAGAACACAGATGTTTGGTATTGTCCATCATTGGTCAGGCATGAAGCACCATTAGGAGACACCATTACAGCTGCCACAGTAACAAAAACCCCTCTTCAGAGATAATCCACACCAGCTTGAAAGCGATGGGTTTTTCTGTCTGTACATAAAGCTAGAAATAACACTGAGAAAATAAATAATAAAAAAATTTAATTGTGACACTTCAAACAGCATATGTTGGGATAATTAGCAAACCTAAATAATTAGCATTTTAGACATCTCGCCAATTATTTTCATTTCTGTGTTCCAGAGTGCTGAGGATGCTGAGAGAGAAGCACTGATGGCCGAACTTAAATAAGGAGAGAGACAGAGGGGGAAAACAAGACACAAGAGAGTGAAAGATAGTGAAAGCTAGATGCAAAGATGGAGAGAAAGGAAGTGATAGCGAGGGCTGAGGAGGGAAACAGTTCTTCCCTTCCATGAAAACTCTCATTTGGCTTGCACAGCAAGGTGTAAATAAACTAGACAATTAATTGGAGATGGATGCAAGTGGGTGGAAAACTCCCTGAAGGGCAATAAACACTTACTGCCAGAGTTGTTTTCACTTGGTGGAACACAACACCAACACTGTTTGGACTGCCCATGTTGGCCAAGACCAGTCTCATTTATCATGGCCTTCCACAACAGTCCGAAGCAACTTTTCAAAAGGTCCATTTAAATTTTGGTAAACTGCATACAGATAAATCAGAGTGTCAATTAGCTTTATGCAAGGGAAACTAGTGTTGTTTGCTGCAGTCTCATGCTTTGTACATACATATATCTCTGCATAGCATGTTATTTCGCACTATGCATTTCCTAAGTCATATAATACCTCTAAATGGTACATGGAAAGCTAAAAAAATGCACAGGAATTACTCACAATTGTGCATGCTGCTTCTATATTTATACAATCTTGTGACAATATGTTTAACAACTTTGTCATGTTTTTGGACTCTTGTAGGCATTTGATGGAAGAAAATAAAAATCAGTCATTGACATCTTCAGATTAACCTGGGGGGGGGATTTGTACAATAACTTTAGCAAATTTAATGAGCCGAATGTTCATATGCTGAATATTTTACAGTTGCAGGCCCTCAAAGTCCATCAATCCATCCAGTTTCTTCTGCTTATCCAGTTGAGGGTCGTGGGGGTTGCTGGTGCTTTTCCCAGCTGCCATAGGGCAATAGATGTCACAGGAATAACACAGAAAGACATACAAACATTTGCCCTCACATTCAAATTTAGTGAGATGGACAAATTCCAGCCCCAGCATCTGCAGCTTTGGTGAGCGCAGCTGCATGTGAACCCGTTTTTCACTCGATGCTTCTGACTTGCTTCGTGTTTAGGTCGTGTAATCTGTAATAGAAGCATTACTGCCTGTTTGGGCACCCCCTGCAGTTTACTGCTCTATAACTGCATTTTATTGTGTGTTCATTGTGTTTCTCTTGCTTTCATAAAGCAGTTTGCAAAATGGTCACAAATTTCTTTATACAAGAATAACTGTTATATTACCAGCTTTTGCTACGTTACTTAATGATCCATTTTGTCCGGTTCCTGGTTCTTCTGCAAAAGCCCAACTGATACCTGGTGTTCTAGGAATGATGCTGACACTGCTAACATGACTGTAGTTAATTTTAATGTCATTCTCTTTTTAAGGAACCAGTATGCTGTCTTCGACCGCTTATTTAAACAGGCCAGAAATACAGATGATTAATGTTCTGAAAAAAATTCCAATAATGTAGGACTTTATGAACTATTGTGCCATCTTCATATAAAAATGCTTTTGCAGTCAGTGGGATATATTTATTTAAATTATCTTTTTTTAGAGAATTTTTTAGATATTTAAAAGATTTTTTCAGTGATGTTTAGTGGTGCAAGTTTAAAAATCACAATTACCATCATTAGTAATTTATCTTCATGTTCGGCTGCTTTCAGCACTGCTGGTATTTGCTTAGACTCTTTCGTTCCAGTTGATCTTTTGGAGTTAACTTCAATAGTTACTTCCTCCAAACCATGAACATGTTTATTAGATCCCATTCCTACTAGACTGTTCAAAGAAGTCTTTCCAATTATTGATGCTTCAGTCTTAAATATGTTCAATCTGTCTTTATTAGTTGGCTATGTACCACAGGCCTTCAAGGTGGCTGTAATTAAACCACTACTTAAAAAGCCATCACTTGACCCAGCTGTCTTAGCTAATTATAGGTCAATCTCAGACCTTCCTTTTCTCTCCAAAACCCTTGAAAGAGTAGTTGTAAAACAGCTAACTGATCATCTGCAGAGGAACGGTTTATTTGAAGAGTTTCAGTCAGGTTTCAGAATTCATCACAGTACAGAAACAGCATTAGTGAAGGTTACAAACGATCTTCTTACAGCCTCTGACAGTGGACTCATCTCTGTGCTTGTCCTGTTGGACCTCAGTGCAGCTTTTGATACTGTTAACCATAACATTTTATTACAGAGATTAGAACATGCCATAGGTATTAAAGGTACTGCACTGCAGTGGTTTGAATCATATTTATCAAATAGACTCCAATTTGTTCATGTAAATGGGGAGTCGTCTTCACACACTAAGGTTAATTATGGAGTTCCACAGGGTTCTGTGCTAGGTCCAATTTTATTTACATTGTACATGCTTCCCTTAGGCAGTATTATTAGAAAGCATTGCATCAATTTTCATTGTTATGCAGATGATACTCAGCTTTATCTATCCATGAAGCCAGATGACACACATCAATTAGTTAAACTGCAGGAATGTCTTAAAGACATAAAGGCCTGGATGACCTCTAATTTCCTGCTACTAAATTGAGATAAAACTGAAGTTCTTGTACATATTAGAAACATGGTGTAAAACCAGATACTTACTCTGGATGGCATTACTTTGGCCTCCAGTAACACTGTGAGAAATCTTGGAGTCATTTTTGACCCTTAGTTATGCTGCTGCCTAGGCTGCTGAGGGGGGGGGTCCCATAATGCATATAATCCCATAATGCACTGTTTCTTCTCATTCACCTTTATTTACTTGTTTATACTTCACTCTGTATTTAATCATTATTATTAATCTCTGCCTCTCTTCCACAGCATGTCTTTTGTCCTGTCTCTCTCCCCTCAGCCCCAAGCAGTTGCAGCAGATGACTGCCCCTCCCTGAGCCTGGTTCTGCTGGAGGTTTCTTCCTGTTAAAAGGGAGTTTTTCCTTCCCACCTTTGCCAAGTGCCTGCTCATAGGGGTCGTTTTGACTGTTTTCTCTGTGTTATTGTAGGGTCCTTACCCACAATACAAAGCGCCATGAGGCGACTGTTTGTTGTGATTTGGCGCTATATAAATAAAATTGAATTGAATTGAATTGAATCATTGTTTAAAGGTTTTAATAGACAAATGTCATAGCGTTTCAGTCACATTTTAGTTCAGTACAAACCAAGTCACACAGGTGCCAGATAATAAATACAGATTTCACTGTGAATGTATTAATCCACACATCAGTCCAAATGCCTTGAGGTTTAAATATTACTCATCCATCCATCTTCCTATTATCCAATTTCAGGCTGATCCAGCTGTCATAGGATGAGAGGCAGGGTACATCGTGGACAGGTTACCAATCTATTGTAGGGATAACACAGAGAGACAGACAGCTATTCACACTCACATTCATGCCAATGGCCACTTCGGAATCACCAATCAACCTAATCCCACTAACTCCATGTCTTTGGACTGTATAAGGAAGCCGGAGAAAACCCATACAGACACAGGAGAATGTAAACTCCACACAGATGAAGGATTTGAACCTACGGCCTGCTTGCTGTGAGACAACAGTGCTAACTACTGCACCATCGTGCACCCCAAACTTGAAGTCACCTGCCATCCATCCATTTTCTACTGCTTACGGGTCACAAACCCCCATACTCTCAAAGCACCCAGCATGGGATATGGTAAATGGACTAGTTCTTATATAGCACTTTTCTACTCTGAGTACTCAAAGCACTTATACAACATATTTTACATTTATCCATTCACACCCATTACATTCAAGCACTTCCATCAGTAAGTAAGCTAAGTTCTTTTATTCATACACATTCATACTCCAACACTTGCGTCAGAGAACGACTTGGGGTTCAGTATCTTGCCCATGGATACTTTAGCATGCAGCCCAGAGCAGCCAGGAATCGAACCGCTGACCTTCCGATCAGTAGGTGACCTGCTCTACCTCCTGAGTTACAGCCATGAGGGAAGCAGTTGAATGCCTTCTCGAAGTCCACAAAACACACACAGACTGGTTGGGCAAACTCTCATGGACCCTTGAACATCCTTCAGTGTTCTGAGGTTCAACTACCAAATGAACTCTCCTCTCCAGCACCCTGGCATAGACTTTCCTGGAGAAGCTGAGGAGTATGATCCCCTATAGTTGCCTCAGACCGCCACGTAATGTTGCAGAGACGTGTCAGCCAGGACAGTCCCACAACATCCAGAGCCTTAAGGAACTCAGGGTGAGTCTCACCCATGCCAGGAACCAGGCCATGTAGATGTTGTTAACACTATAACTACAGGCAATTGCTGCTGAAGCACCCGTTACCTGCCCCTACTAGCTGTGACAGCTGGCTAAGACTGAGCGTATCGCCGCTGAGCCAGCTGATCAAAGGAACTTTGAATTTCTGTAATTCCACGACTGTCTGTCCTATCGGAAAAATTCAAACAATTTCTGAAAGCTGAGAAATTGCCCTTCACACCCCACGTAGGATTATTATGGTAATTGTTGCTGGAAGTCTTTGAATGGCAGCACTTTTGAAGTACACTGTGTCGCAGACAACAAGTTTGATGTTATAGGGTTAACTACATCAGTGACCTCACCCCCAGTAATAGGCAAGTCGTCCCCCTTCCCTGGACTCCACTTCCATTACAGAAGGTGTGACAGTTGGATTGAGGAGATCCTCAAAGTGTTCTTTCCACCATCTGACTAGATATAGTCCCACTCCCACTAGATACACTGTCAGTAGTGCACCGCTCACCGCTTGGCCTTCCCGAGTTGTCTGAAGGTCACTTTGAGGCTGACCAAAAGTGTTGTTCCATGGTCTCAATGAACTCCTCCAACACTCAATTTTTTTTTGCATCAGCCACTTCCAGAGCCTCACTCTGCTTGGCCTATAAATGTCAGCTGCCTCTGGAGTCCCACAGGCTAACCAAGCCCAGTAACTCATTTTTCAGCCTGATGTCTCCCTCCACCTCCTGTGTCCACCATCTGGTTGTGGGATTTTATTTCTACCAAATTTTCAATCATTATAAGTGCAGGAAATAATAATGGTGGTGCAGTGCTTAGCATTTTCACCTCACAACAAGAAGATCCTGGGTTTGAATCTGCCAGCTAGATATGACTTTTCTGTATGGTGTATGCATGTTTTCATGTGTGGGTTTTTTCTTGGTACCCCAGCATCCTCCCACAGTCCAAAGCCATGTCTATTAGATTAAGTGATGATTTTAAATTGGCCATAGATCTCTCCTATGCACTCTCCATTACTCTTGTCTCATTCACGCACATGTATTGTCATGCTTCTTTTGATTTTCATTCCTCGTCTCTCCAGAGCATACCTGCACCTCTTCAGCCCCTCTTCCACCTTTAAACAGATCACAGCATCATCTTCAAACATCTACAGTCAATGGATGTATGTTATCTGGACAAACTGTCATGGCTGTTAGCCTCAAACAGGCAGAACTCCAAGGTTACCTTGCTTCATTTAACAAAGCTTTGAGCGGCCATGTCCGGACTGATACTTTTTTCAAATACACACATTTTGACAAGAAATCAGAAAAAGTTAAGTTGGGATTAGCTTTCAGCACTGCTTGACCCCAGCTCAGCGCCCTTCCTTGTAACAGGTCTACCATGAATCCGATATTTGAGCTCTCTAAAGCAAATGTTTTACTTTGTTGTTTGAAGACCAAAAACTTGAAGAACATAAACTTCAGCTGTGGGAAGCACCCTCTCAGCGGCATCGATCGACAGACCCGGGCCAACCGGGTCTGGCAGGGGCTGAGGTGGCGGGGAAGGAGAGCTGGTTGTTCCTGCGGAGACAGTAGCTTCGAGCATACCTTTAATTTCTGCGAATCGCTGAGTTGTCACGCCCATTTGGTTGGTGATTAGCCATAACATATGGTCATGCTTTTCCAGTTCTCTTCCAGAATAGCCAGTGCATGACAAACTGGGCCTGAGTCTGCTGAGTCCATTCTTTGGCTAGATCATTCTGTCATGGCTGGTAGCTGGTGGACTCAAAACAGGCAGAACTCCAAGGTTAGAAGTTACAGTGTTTATTTACAAATGTGTGGGTGACAAGGGATTTGCAATTGTCAGGAAAAAAAAACAAGGAAGCTTTCTCTTCTCTCAAGTCCAGTCCAGTTTACAGGAACACCACTCTGACACTCTCACATGATTTCACTTTGGTCCAGAGCTCATCTCCACGCATCCTTTTTAAAACATTCTCCACTCCTTTTCCAGAAACCTGGATACAAAAATAAGAGGCCATTAGATAAGCAGGTTGGTGAGCTAAGCAGTAGGACAGCTGCAAGAGAGCCGACAGCACTAACTGTTTATGGTAACGATCCAGTGAAGACTAACCGCCACCAGCCAGCTTAAATAGGAGACAAAATGAGGCAAGGAACAGGTGTGTCTCATCACTTCCAGGTGAGTCGGATGATGAGGGTGGAGACATGAGGCCATTGAAAACACCCAAGAGGAGACAGCCACAAGTAGGAGCACCCAGGAAGATGGAGGGACCATGACACAAACGTTCCACTCCCAGTACTCCTGTCTAATCTTCGTCTCCCTGACTATCCCACTTCTTCTTTGCTAACCTCTACCTTTGGATGCTTTCCTGTCCTTTCTCATTCCACCACCAAGTCTCCTTGTCTTCTTTCCTCTGTCAGGAGGATACACCAAAAATGGATGGATGGTAAACAAATCAACAAGTTCCTCCATGTAGTAGACATACATACACATATTTATGGTTTGTAGATTGTCTTGCTCTGCACCCATCTTTCATTTTCTGTATTGTTTTCTCACGTTTGACTGTGGATTTTAACTGTTTCTGGACCTTGCTTTTTGCCTGTCTCTTGTCTGTTTTGATTACATTACTGACTGCCATCACATGTTTCACTCTTCTGTGCCCTGAATGTTTGGCTTTTCTCCTTCTCTGTGTAATCAGATCACAGAATCACAGAAATGGCGAGGCTTGTTGAGTCAACAGTAATGAGTGCCTGCAGTGGCCCAAGGACAGACAAACCATGAATCACTGACAGCTTCCAGGATCTAAAGGACCTCCTGCTGACATCTTTGTGTCGGATACTGTACCACGGGACACCTTTCAGAGTCTGCTTTCTCATGAGATCAACACATTTCTTCACAGGTGAAACATTTCTCACACCTTTGCATAGCTTTCTCCATAAAACACAGCTCAATTTATTTTCTTATGTTGGCCAGTTTAAAGAAAAATGTAAACCATCCAGCTATATCTGCAGAACACGTTTGAGTTGGGATTGTCCCCTGACACAATGAACGTTAGCTCAATAAGTATTAACTTTTAATAACATTAACTGCTGTTGGGCTACCATCATGTTTTACTCTAGGTGCTGCTGCTAGTTATTCTGATTATTTGATTGGTTCTGGTCTATTTAATTGATCCGAAGAAATAGAAAAGAAATCAGTTATTTGCTCTTGCATAGCTACTTCCTTGTCCTTTTGCAAAAACATGGTCAGGGATGTGACTAAATTTAAGCAACCCCAGCAGCAGGGTACACCTATACAGGTTGCCAGCCTGTCGCAGGGCTAACACAAAGAGACAAACAACCGTTCACATCTATGGTCAATTTAGAATCACCAATTAACCCAACTCTGCATGTCTTTGGACTGTGGGAGGAAGCCAGAATACCTGGAGAAAACCACGGGGAGAACATGCAAACTCCACACAGAAAGGCCCAGGCCAAGGCGGATTCAAACCTAGACCTTTTAGATGTGAGGCAACAGTGCTAACTAACTGAAAAAATTAAGTATTTTGTGACATGTATTTAGAATCACCAATTAACCTAACCCCACTAACTGCATGTCTTTGAATGGTAGGGGAAGCTTGAGTTGCTACCTGAAGAGAACCCACACAGGCACAGAGAGAATGAACTCCACATTGAAGGGCCCCGGGTGGGCCATATACGTATGTATAACTTGGTGTGTTAGATTAGCCGATTATACTGAGAAACTGAGGGATGCTGCATGATCATGGAGTAGAGTGTGGTTTCAATCACACTGAAGCATACCCTGTATTACCCTACTTTTTTTTCACTCTAATTGGACTATAAGTTAAAAAAAATTAATATGATGGTGTATACAGTCAGAATCTAGCGACTGAGATCATAAACTCATCAGGCAAGTGCGTGAGGTCATACAATATTATGTTACAAATGTAATATTGTAAATCAAAACTAAAACTGTCAATAGGAGATATGATTTCATTTCCATGCATTTTTAGACACACTTATTTTCACATTCAGTCTCTTCACTTTTTTACCTCTGAGCAGCTCTGCTGCAGCACTTGGGTGTGAAATGCTTCATCCTGCTCAAGGAAATATCAGGAATCGTAGATGGAAGGAAAACATTTCTGTCTTTCACATGAAATTAATTTATGTCAGGATTTCTCCTGACAGATTCTTCTGAGGACGTTTCAATTCATTCCTTTTCATGTCAGCCTCAGAACTTGGCATTGATTATTTTCATTTGATCAAAAGGCTGCAGGTTCATTTTGCATAAGACAGACAAATGCATAAAGCACACTCTGAGTCCATGAAGAACTCCATAACAGTCTCCCACTGCATTGAGGAAAACAGATTCATACTTGCTTTTCTAATATTCAGACATTAGCCATGAAGGTTCTTGATGATTTTACTCAAAGAACCACGAGTGTTAGTGTTTCTGGGCTGCAGAACTACAGCAGCCTGAAGACTTAATTTAGTTCTTTTTTATCATTCTGTCAGTCTATGAACATGAAGAATCTGTTCCTTCCAGCCTGAACCTAACTGTGAATGACCAAAAGCTCAACATGGCATCTCAATTTTCCCATTGTGTTTCCCTCAGTCTTGCTCACTCTTTCTCCTCCAGTACGACTGACTGCAGGTCTGCCTTCCTGCTCTCTCTCATTGTTAAACACACACATTCACTCACTCAGATGTATTGGTGCATTTCTTCCCTTGTGCATTAAGTTGTAGTTCACAACCTACTGAATATCAGAGCATTCATCAGGTGTTAATACAGTTTGAAATGTCAGAGGGTGAACGTTGTGACAAGAGAAATGTGACTCGGGTCCAAATATATTTGAATACATTTGTGCTTAAACATGATTGAATTCATATCTGTCTTCAGTGGTGGGGCTGTTACTAAGAAAGAAATGAGTTACACATTATGCATACTTTTCTTACAAGTAATGCAATATGTTACTTAATTACTCCCAGGAGAAAGTAACTCATTACACTACTTATTTTATTACTTTTGTGTAACTCTGTAACAATATGAACCTAGGCTACTCGATCCAAATGAGGGCACACAAGATTTAGTTTGTGTGTTTTTGTACTTTGCATTTTGTCAGTAATGCAGTAGTGTAACGAGTTACTGTACTAAAGTAATCACATTACAGTTACAATTATGTCGTTATTTGCATTACAATTAATTGCATAATGGATGGTGATGGGTTCAAAATCATTCTAATTAACAAAGAACAGAGACACCAACAGCCCTTCAGTTTGACTTGCGCAAGGAGGAAACACCTCATCCTCTCAGCCCAGCCCCCTGGCCAAAGGGACACGGCTGGTCACTGAGCAGAGAGGAAGCGGTCTCCCTGTGGGACAACCCCCTTGCTGCACTTTTATTTACAGACCTTCACAATAAAAGCCTGGAGGATATGCATGAATGTATTTCCTGTACACTTCAAAATAAAACAACAGTATAAAACTAATAAAAACAAAAAGATATGATAATTCAATGTAAACAGAAGAAAGTTTACAGAATAATCCTAACAGATGGATAAGGAAAAAACACATCAAACATGCCTTTTTCTTCCTGCTCTTGTGCTACAATCAGCTGATGGAGTTATGTACATTACTTTTACATTATTGTACGAACGGACACGAGTACAATGGTAAGGAAGGGACAGGGACAGAAGCTGCTGCAGTGTGCTGCTAACACAACACAGCTCATTCACCATTTGCAACCATTATGACGAGCAGTATTTCAATGAAGACATGCTGTGCATGTGATCTCTGGACCTATTCAGCCATCAACAGAGGGCAAAGCAGGTAGCGTTTGTTTGAAGTGCCAAACACGTTCCTTTAGAGAAACAGAAAGTGTGAAAGTGTTGAGTGTGTTAATGGTTTCAACTAAAAGCGCTCTCCCCGCTCTTTGAAGCTGTCAGGTTGAAGCTTGAAGCAGCTGTCTCTACACTTGATAAAAGCCCCTCTTGTACTTGTTTTAGATAACCATTACAGTCTCATCCTCTCACAGGGTTGTTGTTGTGTTTAAATATTACTGAGAGTGCTGTCTGGAAACTAGAGGCTCACTCCATATATTTTTTTATTTCACTCCGTGCCTGCACAGGAAATCTCCCTCTGTATCGTGTTACGTGAGCCATCAGGCTAGAAACATACAGTACATGCAGCATAGCCTACAGTGCCCCCCCGGAGCAGTTCAGTGTGCTGCTCAGAGGCTCTTGAATAATGTTGCCTGGCACTTTGAAAGCTGAAGCCAGCCACCTCCTGGTCCCCAGCTCGCAGCTGAAGTGTTCCCAGTTGATGCCAGGCTCCAGCCAGCAGCCCGTCTGATTTCCATTCAACCTCTTTACAGCCAAGCCAACTTGGTCCCTGCGGCTCTCAATGATAGTTCTCATTTTCATGTATTTTAATTGCAGAATGTGGCATTTGAAACTTCTTACAGGCTCTGTTTGTGTGGTTCTCTTTATTCTTTAACCATCACTATTCTCATTTAAACTACTCCCACTCCCAGTTTGTGGTTGTATCTAACATTTGGCAGAGTATCATTCGATTTCTATCCAAATATAGACTGAAACAGTTCTCGTATTTATGGTAATGATATCCCACTCAGCTTCCCACCTTTTGAAATTAAGTATGCCAGATTGCTTTTGAATGAAACAAAATGGCAGTTTGTATTTGTGAGAAACTTAAAAGATGAATCTTCTATTACTGTGAATACACAATCCTACAAAAATGTAACTTACTGATGATGTGTTTCCACATGTGTCCACAGCTGGCACGTCTGAATCCAGAACACCAAAACAATAAAGAAAACATCAGTGAACCATATTTCAAGCTAACATGTCCCTTCATTGCACACACACACACACACACACACACACACACACACACACACACACACACACACACACACACTGCAGTTTAATTCGACTCAGTTCCACACACTCTGTTCTCCATTTAAATGTGTATCAACCCAGTTTGAAAAGAGTACTGCACAGTGAAGTAGCACCGGAGGGGAGAGGATGGGAGGAAGCACAAGGTAGGGGTATGAAAACCACCAAACAGGTTTCCCTCATATCTGAGTAATGTTTAATCAAGCACAGCTTTGCTTTAGACACACTCAAAGTCAGACTCAAATGCTGCAATTTCAGCAGATCAGCTGATTCAAATGAGAGTCTACATCATAGCTGCCAACACTCCAGTTTTTCGCTGGTTTCTACCATATTTTAAGATCATCTGTTTTTCAGGGGAGGAAACCACAAGATGGGGAAAACATGTTAGAACCTCTGCACGAACAACCCTGGCTTTTCAGACCTGAATGTTGGCAAACATAGTCCACATACCATTCAGCATCCAGTTTAATTTCAGCTCCATTTCTCTGCTTGCAACTTGCTACACATCTGCAAGCCCCTTTGCAACCCGGTTTCACCTCAGTTTTACACTGTGTCAAATCTTGTCAGGGATGAAGTGGAGGGGACCTAGAAACAAAATGTGAACCTTTAATATGGACGTTTCAACAAATCCAGCAATTCCAAATCCTGACGGTCATCCTAGCCAATGCCCCATCTCTCTGAAATAAAGTGGATGTGCTCCAAGCCAATATCAAGTTCCTGCCGGAGTATAAAAAAGCTTGTCTCCCGGCCTTTACTGACACATGGCTGAACGAGCACAGTCCACCCTCCAATGTGGAGCTGGATGGATTCGACGTGCTGACAGAGACCCCATGGTTACCAGGAAGTCACTTGGTGAGGGTGTGTCTTTGTCAGCAAAAGTTGGTACAACATGATTATCATGAAATAACTGCTGTGCACCTCTGATAGTGAACTTTTATCAGTTTTGTTACACCCCTAAACAGAAGCCCCCGGTGCACCACCAACACAAAAAGTAAGGTAAAAAACAAACACAAAGAGCATAAATAAAACCTGGAGAACAGGAGAGCACTAAGCTGGGAGCTGATTGGCTCAAGACAAAAAGGAAAACATCTATCTATCTATCCGTCTATCTATCTATATATCTACACACACACACGTACACGCACACAGGGCTGATGAGTAATCTGATGAGAATCTGAGATGGAGCTCTTGGGTTTTTGCAGGTTCTCTGAGCACTGCACGATCTGAGCTTGGGGTGAAATAGTTGGAACATATACACCTGGGAAGATTGTGGTATTGCGATAACACACACCTGAACAATGCAAACTGCCAAAGATTCTGCTTTTATAAAGGTGCTCCCACTTACTGATGATCAAATTACATAGTGCATTTGATTATTAGCACCTGGTTGCTGCTTACCCCTTAATTCTTATGTAAGGGAGAACTCTTTTTCGCTGCAGATGCCATGATGTTGGGTTTGTCAAGTCATTCCCTGTGGGGTTTTTTTTTGTTTGTTTGTTTTAAATGTAATCACTGGTCTTGGTGCCTGTCAGCTTTACTACTTTCCTTTTGGTACCCTGGTCAGTCTCAGCTGTGTTCTATTACTCACTCCGTGCTTATCTGGAAACTGTGTGACATATACTTTGTTTAGTTATACAGGTGCTGCTCATGAATATCATGAAAAATTTGATTTATTTCAGTAATTCCATTCAAAAAGTGAAACTTGTATATTATATTTATTCATTACACACAGACTGATATATTCCAAATGTTTGTTTCTTTTAATTTTGATGATTATAACCGACAACTAATGAAAACCCCAAATTCAGTATCTCAGGAAATTAGAATATTACTTCAGACCAATACAAAAAAGGATTTTTAGAAATGTTGGCCAACTGAAAAGTATGAACATGAAAAGTATGAACATGAAAAGTATGAACATGAAAAGTATGAGCATGTACAGCACTCAGTACTTAGTCGGGGCTCCTTTTGCCTGGATTACTGCAGCAATGCGGCGTGGCATGGAGTCCAGTCTGTGGCACTGCTCAGGTGTTATGAGAGCCCAGGTTGCTCTGATAGTGGCCTTCAGCTCTTCTGAATTGTTGGCTCTGGCGTATCACATCTTCCTCTTCACAATAGCCCATAGATCTTCTATGGGGTTAAGGTCAGGAGAGTTTGCTGGCCAATTAAGAACAGGGATACCATGGTCCTTAAAGCAGGTAGTGGGAGCTTTGGCACTGTGTGCAGGTGCCAAGTCCTGTTGGAAAATGAAATCTGCATCTCCATAAACTTGGTCAGCAGCAGGAAGCATGAAGTGCTCTAAAACTTCCTGGTAGACGGCCGCGTTGACCTTGGACCTCAGAAAACACAGTGGACCAACACCAGCAGATGACACGGCACCCCAAACCATCACTGACTGTGGAAACTTTACACTGGACCTCAGCCAGCGTGGATTCTGTGCCTCTCCTCTCTTCCTCCAGACTCTGGGACCTTGATCTCCAAAGGAAATGCCAAACTGACTTTGATCAGAGAACATAACTTTGGAGCACTCAGCAGCAGTCCAGTCCTTTTTGTCTTTAGCCCAGGCGAGACGCTTCTGACGCCGTCTCTTGTTCAAGAGTGTCTCGACATGAGGACTGCGACAGCTGAAACCCATGTCTGCATACGTCTGTGGGTGGTGGTTCTTGAAGCACTGACTCCAGCTGCAGTCCACTCTTTGTGAATCTCCCCCACATTTTTGAATGGCTTTTGTTCCACAATCCTCTCCAGGGTGCGGTTATCCCTATTGCTACCACATCTCTTCCTTCCCTTCGCCTCTCTATTAATGTGCTTGGACACAGAGCTCTGTGAACAGCCAGCCTCCTTAGCAACGACCTTTGTGTCTTGCCCTCCTTGTGCAAGGTGTCAAAGGTCAGACTCTTTTGGACAACTGTCAAGTCAGCAGTCTTCCCCATGATTGTGTAGCCTACAGAACTAGACTGAGAGACCATTTAAAGGCCCTTGAAGGTGTTTGGAGTTGATTAGCTGATTAGAGTGTTGAAAAATGAACTGTTAGAACATTATACTCAGACAAACTCAAACGGCTGCTTAACTAACAGTAAAACCAGATACAAAAAATCAGCCTATATTACAAACTAATGTAAATCCATTATCATCTAGTAATTATGTCTAATATAATGTCTTAATAATATCTGGATAGAACGTATAAGGAGGAATTTGTCACCTCGAATAAACTGATGGGTTTTTTTTTTTTGTGCTTTGTGAATACAGCTGTAAGAAGTATGAAAACAACCAATGTGATAAGATTTGATAAGTGCAATATCATGTTCAAACAATAACAATGTGTGATAGCAGGTAAAAGAAAGTACGAGTGTATGTGGAGGATGTGAAATAAGAATAATATTTTGACTAGATATTAGTGTGGGGGTATGGATTAACTGTATTGTTCTTGTAATGTAATGTTTTTTGTTTTTGTTTGTTTTTGCTAAAGCAGCTTCTTGGAAGGTCCCTCCTTTTTATAAAATCTTACAGGGGTGGTGTTGTGCTCATGTGCCTGTCTTAAAGGGTTTTGTTGGTTCTGTAGGATTTTGTAATTAAATAAAATAAAAAACAAAAAGATAACTAGGTGTCTTCAATATTGAACCTTTTCACAATATTCTAATTTTCTGAGATACTGAATTTGGGGTTTTCGTTAGTTGTCAGTTATAATCATCAAAATTAAAAGAAACAAACATTTGAAAGATATCAGTCTGTGTGTAATGAATGAATATAATATAGTTTCACTTTTTGAATGGAATTACTGAAATAAATCAACTTTTTCATGCATATTCCAATTTTATGACCAGCACCTGTTTATGCACCAGTTGCCCTGTTTCTCAGCCTTTTTGTGTCACACCTTATGTTCAATTAGTAATTAGTCTCCTCAGTGTATATATATATATATATGTATATATATATACTATACAGTATATACACTAATCAAGCATAACATTCTGACCACTGACTGGTGAAGGGGGTAACACTATTTATCTTTTCATCATGACACCTGTCAGTGGGTGGTATATATGAGGGTGCAAGTGAACATCTTGTCCTGAAGTTCATGTGTTAGAAGCAGGAAGACTGGGCAAGTGTAAGGATATGAGCGAGTTTGACAAGGGCCAAACTGTGATGGCTAGACGACTGGGTCAGAGCATCTCCAAAACGAGCTGCTGTAGCTCAAACTGCTGAAAAAGTTAATGCTGGTTCTGATAGAAAGGTGTCAGAATACACAATGCATCACAGTTTGTTGTGTATGAGGCTGCATAGCTGTGCCCACACTGACTCCTGTCCACCACTGGGAGTGCCAACAATGGGCATGTAAGCATCACAAATGGATGACAGAACCTGGTCTGATGAATCACATTTTTTCTTTTACATCACGTGGATGGTGCGGTTGTGTGTGTTGCTTACCTGGGGAACACCTGACACTAGGATGCACTATGAGAAGAAGGCAAGCCGGTAGTGTGATGCTTTGGGTAATGTTCTGTTGGGAAACCTTGGGTCGTATCATCCCTGTGGATGTTACTGTGACACATCCGTGGGATGTGCTGGAAAAACAAGTCCGATCCATGGAGGCCCCACCTCACAGCTTCCAGGACTAAAAGGATCTGTTGGTAACATCTTGGTGCAGACACCACAGCACACCTTCAGGGCTTGGCTTCAGAGCTGTTTTGGCAGCAAAAGGGGGACAAACAAAATATCAGGCAGGTGGTCATAATGTTATGTTTGATCAGTGTATGCCTGCAGTTATTCTCCCACCTTCCTGATTGTCTTGTCTCATTACTTAAGCATTCCAGCCATTATCCCTTGATTTTTTGTGTTTTTCATCTTTCTTTGTGTATGACCCTCTGTACTGTTCTTTGCAGGCTCCCCTGCTGATCTGTCTCACTGCCTGTCTCCATGTGTATGATTATCACCTGGATCTTTGGATAAGACATTTGGATTTTAGACCTTCACCTCGTTCTTTGCGTGGCCTGCCTTCCTGCAGTTAACCGCTACACTAAATAACAAAACAACTAAAAAACACAAACCAAGACAAGAAGAGCCACACTAAACTTGACACATAAGGACACAGACAGGCACAGTGCAGGCTAAAGTAATAAAATTAACACAATAACAAAAACTCTCACTCACTATATATCAATAACATCAAAACAGGAAAGAAATAACTTTTGACTGAACTGGTTTACATCTTCAGTATGAAGCCTTGGGATTGAGTGGCACTGGTAGATCTGATTCTCTACAGGACAAATGAGCAAGCTGGACTCCATGCATTCACCTGCTTTTATCATCGATGAAATACAGCAGACAGACAGTCACAAAGGGTAAAAGAAAAAAAACAAACACAAGCCAAGATACATCAGCTCCATTAAAAATAATGACCCTGTTCAATAATAGGAGCGGGGGGGGGGGGGTTATACTGCAGCACTGTGGACTGCAGGAAAATTATCAGTAAAATTAGGCTCCACATTGTGTTCTTTGGCTCGCTTGTTACCATGGCCACCCTGACCCAGGCGGCTAATGAAGCCACGTGCATATATGAGAACGTCGACCGTCCTCTCCGCCCTTGTTGATGCTGCTGCTCCCATGTGCCACGGCGGGGGCTGCCTTTACATAAGACGTGGTGCAGGTGGCAGCCATAACAGTCTGCTATGACAGCACCTTAATTAATAGCACCCAGGTTAGATTTCAGTTTACAAGCAGGGGGTAACAGTGTACCCTATTAACCTATTTTTGCTGCCTCTATATATGAATCCACACAGCCAGCCACTCACATTTACAACATCTGCCGCAACAAATTATAGTCAGACTACATCGTCATTTGCTAAATGTGTTGATTTTTCTGCTGGTTCCTTGGTCCTGATGCAAAGTCTAGATGATGTGAAAACCTCGTTGAACCAAAGTGGTTACACGTATGTACTTTATTTTTTGAAGCTCTGTTTAACCTTCAGCTTAATGAAATTAGTGCTAGGCCCGGCACCAGGCGCGCTCATGTAAGGCTGATTTTTTTTTTTCTTTTCCAAGGACTCTGTCAAAGTAACTTCCTGACTCACTTTGTGTCCTCCCCAGACTCCTGCTGAGACAAAAACCACACAAACAGGATATGAGGTCACAGCGTGATATATATCGCCAAGCCAACCCTCGGTGGGCGGGCCTCTGGACTGCAAAGCCGCAAATAAATCTCTCCCCATGGGATCTTCTGTCGGTGTGTGTGTGTCTGTGTGTCTATGTATGTCCACTTAAATCTGCCCTCTATACTTGTGAGTGTGTGTGAAGACTTGTATGAGTCTGTTAAACTCGAAAATAAGATACCAAGCAGATTGTAAAGGCCTACATCCGTTACTGCACATCTGTCCTTCAAATTCCACTGTCAACAAAATAGATTACATCAAAAGCTCTCTTCTGTATGGTAAAATGCAACCCTATGCATACTCGCCAGATATCACATGCATAATCAGTAGCGTGTTTTTTTCATTATCAAAGCAGCCAAAATACAGCAGAAGAATATGTGATGGGATTTTTCTCGTTGCATGACAAAGCAGAAATGCAGAGTGAGGTGGTTTGAACCCACACAGCCACCAGCTTCAGTCCTTAAACATGATGCAGAGGGGGCAGAAAGGTTTTTGTGGCTGTTTTTCAGCACAGATGTGTTTTTTTTTTACCCCAAACTGTGTTTATCACTGCCAGACACAGGTGCCCATAAAATATGTGAATATTTTAATATTGCCTGCCCTTGTCAGAAATTTTAATCAGCCCCTCTGCGGTAATAATTAGATAAAGTTACCTGCTGTTTTTCAGCAAACTCACCCCACCTCCCCCAGTGTTAATCCAGTCCAAAGGGGGCTAAAGCTCTGCTTTTAAATAAGAATGATACAAAAATAACACCTTGATAAGACTTTT
Source organism: Pterophyllum scalare (assembly GCA_024447675.2). Taxonomy (NCBI): domain Eukaryota; kingdom Metazoa; phylum Chordata; class Actinopteri; order Cichliformes; family Cichlidae; genus Pterophyllum; species Pterophyllum scalare. The sequence goes on along the minus strand of JAMQGT020012707.1, from coordinate 63,467 downwards.
AGTGCCTTTAAATTGAACTTTATTCTACAAATTGGGATAATGTCTGAAGATTGCTTTTACTGCTACTACACTTTCACAGTAATGGACGGTGATTTTCAGCAGCCGTCCTTAGCAAAAAAAAAAAAAAAAGAGCCAAAAATCTGAACTACAGTCTGTAGCAAGTAGGAACAAAGGTCACCTTTGCTTCTTTAGTCAAAGCCCTGTGTAACACCTTAGTCATTGCAGTAACAGGACCAGATACTAGGATCTGGATAAGACAGCAGTGATAATTACATTACGCTTAATGACCAGAGACCAGGAAATAAGTTTAAAATGTCCGGCAAGAATTAACAGACAGACACTGAATCTCATACACCAACTTGGTGCATAAATAACATTTCTTTTAAACCAAAAGATATTGTTTAACCCTTCATGACCGGCAGGAGTGCTCGTGCTCCCATTTGCGTACCTGTCATGTCAGGCGGTGTGAGAGGCGTGGATGGAGCCATATGCAGGCCTCTGGAAACTAACATAACTTAAAGACGTTTATTGTAAAACAAAACCCAGAATACAAAAATCCTCATGGGCGCCAGATAAAGAGCAAAAGTCAAAAACAAGCGAGGCAACACACAAACACAACATGGCAACAATGTGACAACAAGCAGAGAAAACACAGGACTTATATACACAGGAGGGCTAATGAGGGAAAGTGGAAACAGCAGGGAGCACAGCTGAACACAATGACACTGATGAGACAAGGGGAAGCAAAACTAAATATACTGCACAAGAAACAAGACACTACCAAAATAAAACAGGAAGTGGGACAGGGGAACAGAGACGGAGACTTGACACAGAACACAAGGAACTAGAAATAAACTGAGATACCAAAAACAAGAGAACAAAAAAAAAAAAACACTGGGCACCTACTTTTAAATGCTGGTAGAACTGCAACCAATTAAGACAGAGCAATATTTCTTTTTGCATATAAAGGCAGAGGAATTGCACTTACACATGATGCATTCAGCCTGTCCCAGAGCACTGTTCCCATCCACTAATGGGTTTGTAGAAATCATGTAAAAAGTGCAGACAAATAAAACATAATCTAGACGCAGCTGCTTTATTAATATGATCAGCTGTTCACAGCACTTCCTATGTCGCAATATATGGCATCACGTTGTCAGTATGAACTATCATAGTGTTCGTGCCCCTAACCATGACAACAAATGATGTAAATTCCCCGGGAAGTGTAGTTTTGTCCCTCCGCTTGTAGTCGTACTCTCACTATTGTTTGATCTTATCTACTTTTGCAAAAACACTTAGACGCACACATCCCACATATATTACACACTCGCCACAAACACCCTACATGTACTGCAAAAAACCCAGACCTGCCAAATGGTACACCTTGTGTGACACTTTGTTGCTGATTACAGCACCGGTTGAAGATGGGGTTTCATCTGGGCCAGATTCTGCCGACAGTGAAGATCAAGCCAACTTCATTGAAGGGATAGATCTGTGCCATGACATATATACAGTGTATCACAAAAGTGAGTACACCCCTCACATTTCTGCAGATATTTAAGTATATCTTTTCATGGGACAACACTGACAAAATGATACTTTGACACAATGAAAAGTAGTCTGTGTGCAGCTTATATAACAGTGTAAATTTATTCTTCCCTCAAAATAACTCAATATACAGCCATTAATGTCTAAACCAGCAGCAACAAAAGTGAGTACACCCCTAAGAGACTACACCCGTAAATGACCAAATTGAGCACTGCTTGTCATTTCCCCTCCAAAATGTCATGTGACTCATTAGTGTTACTAGGTCTCAGGTGTGCATAGGGAGCAGGTGTGTTCAATTTTGTAGTACAGCTCTCACACTCTCTCATACTGGTCACTGAAAGCTCCAACATGGCACCTCATGGCAAAGAACTCTCTGAGGATCTTCAAAGATGAATTGTTGTGATAGATGAAGATGGCCAAGGCTACAAGAAGATTGCCAACACCCTGAAACTGAGCTGCAGCACAGTGGCCAAGATCATCCAGCGTTTTAAAAGAGCAGGGTCCACTCAGAACAGACCTCGCATTGGTCGTCCAAAGAAGCCGAGTGCACGTGCTCAGCGTCACATCCAAATGCTGTCTCTGACCTCCATGCCCAGGTGAGTTAAGCAGTTCTGGAAAATAATGGTGGCCACTCAAAATATTGACACTTGAGGAACTTTCACTAAGGGGTGTACTCACTTTTGTTGCTGCTGGTTTAGACATTAATGGCTGTATATTGAGTTATTTTGAGGGAAGAATAAATTTACACTGTTATATAAGCTGCACACAGACTACTTTTCATTGTGTCAAAGTGTCATTTTGTCAGTGTTGTCCCATGAAAAGATATACTTAAATATCTGCAGAAATGTGAGGGGTGTACTCACTTTGTGATACACTGTGATACACTGTGTATATGTGTGTATATATATATATATATATATATATATATATATATATATACTCAATGCTCAAAAAAATAAAGGGAACACTTAAAAAACACAATATAACTCCAAGTAAATCAAACTTCTGTGAAATCAAACTGTCCACTTAGGAAGCAACACTGATTGACAATCAATTTCACATGCTGTTGTGCAAATGGAATAGACAACAGGTGGAAATTATTGGCAATTAGCAAGACACACTCAATAAAGGAGTGGTTCTGCAGGTGGGGACCACAGACCACTTCTCAGTACCTATGCTTTCTGGATGATGTTTTGGTCACTTTTGAATGTTGGTGGTGCTTTCACACTCGTGGTAGCATGAGACGGACTCTACAACCCACACAAGTGGCTCAGGTAGTGCAGCTCATCCAGGATGGCACATCAATGCGAGCTGTGGCAAGAAGGTTTGCTGTGTCTGTCAGCGTAGTGTCCAGAGGCTGGAGGCGCTACCAGGAGACGTGGAGGAGGCCGTAGGAGGGCAACAACCCAGCAGCAGGACCGCTACCTCCGCCTTTGTGTAGGGAGGAACAGGAGGAGCACTGCCAGAGCCCTGCAAAATGACCTCCAGCAGGCCACAAATGTGCATGTGTCTGCACAAATGGTTAGAAACTGACTCCATGAGGATGGTATGAGGGCCCGACGTCCACAGATGGGGGTTGTGCTCACAGTCCAACACCGTGCAGGACGCTTGGCATTTGCCAGAGAACACCAGGATTGGCAAATTCGCCACTGGTGCCCTGTGCTCTTCACAGATGAAAGCAGGTTCACACTGAGCACATGTGACAGACGAGACAGAGTCTGGAGACGCCGTGGAGAGCGATCTGCTGCCTGCAACATCCTTCAGCATGACCGGTTTGGCAGTGCGTCAGTAATGGTGTGGGGTGGCATTTCTTTGGAGGGCCGCACAGCCCTCCATGTGCTCCCCAGAGGTAGCATGACTGCCATTAGGTACCGAGATGAGATCCTCAGACCCCTTGTGAGACCATATGCTGGTGCGGTTGGCCCTGGGTTCCTCCTAATGCAGGACAATGCTAGACCTCATGTGGCTGGAGTGTGTCAGCAGTTCCTGCAAGATGAAGGCATTGAAGCTATGGACTGGCCCGCCCGTTCCCCAGACCTGAATCCGATTGAGCACATCTGGGACATCATGTCTCGCTCCATCCACCAACGTCACGTTGCACCACAGACTGTCCAGGAGTTGCCGGATGCTTTAGTCCAGGCCTGGGAGGAGATCCCTCAGGAGACCATCCATCACCTCATCAGGAGCATGCCCAGGCGTTGTAGGGAGGTCATACAGGCACGTGGAGGCCACACACAATACTGAGCCTCATTTTGACTTGTTTTAAGGACATTACATCAAAGTTGGATCAGCCTGTAGTGTGTTTTTACACTTTAATTTTGTGTGTGACTCCAAATCCAGGCCTCCATTGGTTAATAAATTTGATTTCCATTGATGATTTTTGTGCGATTTTGTTGTCAGCACATTCAACTTTGTACAGAACAAAGTATTCAATGAGAATATTTCATTCATTCAGATCTAGGATGTGTTATTTGAGTGTTCCCTTTATTTTTTTGAGCAGTGTGTATGTGTATGTATATATATATATATATATATATATATATGTATGTGTGTATATGTATGTGTGTATATGTATGTGTGTATATGTATGTGTGTATATGTATGTGTGTATATGTATGTGTGTATATGTATGTGTATATGTATCAACAGTGTAGCCTGACAACACAGGCTACACTGTTGACTTCAGCATTTATACTGGGAGGGCCACTCTGATAACTGGGAATGGGCTATAATTTGGTGCTGTGATGTCACTCAACAAAAGCTACCTGGGATCTGTTTATCACATTTATTGTGGTCATTTTTACACCAGCCTAGCACTGTTCCTCCACCTTTATGGCCTGGGGTTTGGAAATTGTGGGTCATTTCAGGACACAAAAACTGGCATTCCAGAAACCAGAGTCAAGAGGTGTTTTGGGCATTTCCAACTATGAGCAGATCCCAGGGCAGATCCGGGCCACTAATCATGTGTGATGATGTGCATGATATTTACTACATAATGCTGATTTCCTGTTGCTATGACTGAGTCAGTATTTGCATGAAGATGTCTTCAGGCTAAGACTCCTATCAAGCTCGTGAAGTTTGAGACTGGACAATGTACATGTGAGTTATAACATCCAGGAATTTGCCTAATTGCCACAGACACGCCCTTCATCACCAAGGTTTAGATTAGACTTACCAAAGATCAGGTCAATCTATTTGAATCTTTAGGAGGAGTTTGTTAAATGTAACAGCAAAAAATGGTGCCAAATCTTCATATCAAATCCAAAATGTCTAACTTCCTTTTAGTTTAGGGTGTGGCTCCAAGAGGCTTTTCTGTACATTTTGGCCCGTCACATCTTGGCTGGTGATTTTCCTACATGTACATGAACCTCCACACTGGGGCTTTTTGAAAATATGTAAGTGACAACGTGGAGCCATTTTGCCCCCTCCTCTTTTTAAAAGACCCATTAAATACATACATTTTACCAGTACTGCCAAGCTGCCAAGCATGCTCACAACCCCCAAAACGCAAATAATAATTACAGTGCCTTGCGAAAGTATTCGGCCCCCTTGAACTTTTCAACCTTTTGCCAAATTTCAGGCTTCAAACATAAAGATATAAATTTTTAATTTTTTGTGAAGAATCAACAACAAGTGGGACACAATCGTGAAGTGGAATGAAATTTATTGGATATGTCAAACTTTTTTAACAAATAAAAAACTGAAAAGTGGGGCGTGCAATATTATTCGGCCCCTTTACTTTCAGTGCAGCAAACTGACTCCAGAAGTTCAGTGAGGATCTCTGAATGATCCAATGTTGTCCCAAATGACTGATGATGATAAATAGGATCCACCTGTGTGTAATCAAGTCTCCGTATAAATGCACCTGCTCTGTGATAGTCTCAGGGTTCTGTTCCAAGTGCAGAGAGCATCATGAAGACCAAGGAACACACCAGGCAGGTCCCAGATACTGTTGTGGAGAAGTTTAAAGCCGGATTTGGATACAAAAAGATTTCCCAAGCTTTAAACATCTCAAGGAGCACTGTGCAAGCAATCATATTGAAATGGAAGGAGTATCAGACCACTGCAAATCTACCAAGACCCGGCCGTCCCTCTAAACTTTCATCTCAAACAAGGAGAAGACTGATCAGAGATGCAGCCAAGAGGCCCATGATCACTCTGGATGAACTGCAGAGATCTACAGCTGAGGTGGGAGAGTCTGTCCTTAGGACAACAATCAGTCGTACACTGCACAAATCTGGCCTTTATGGAAGAGTGGCAAGAAGAAAGCCATTTCTCAAAGATATCCATAAAAAGTCTTGTTTAAAGTTTGCCACAAGCCACCTGGGAGACACACCAAACATGTGGAAGAAGGTGCTCTGGTCAGATGAAACCAAAATCCAACTGTTTGGCCACAATGCAAAACGATATGTTTGGCGTAAAAGCAACACAGCTCATCACCCTGAACACACCATCCCCACTGTCAAACATGGTGGTGGCAGCATCATGGTTTGGGCCTGCTTTTCGTCAGCAGGGACAGGGAAGATGGTCAAAATTGATGGGAAGATGGATGGGGCCAAATACAGGAGCATTCTGGAAGAAAACCTGTTGGAGTCTGCAAGAGACCTGAGACTGGGACGGAGATTTATCTTCCAACAAGACAATGATCCAAAACATAAAGCCAAATCTACAATGGAACGGTTCACAAATAAACGTATCCAGGTGTTGGAATGGCCAAGTCAAAGTCCAGACCTGAATCCAATGGAGAATCTGTGGAAAGAGCTGAAGACTGCTGTTCACAAACGCTCTCCATCCAACCTCACTGAGCTCCAGCTGTTTTGCAAGGAAGAATGGGCGAGAATTTCAGTCTCTCGATGTGCAAAACTGATAGAGACATACCCCAAGAGACTTGCAGCTGTAACTGCAGCAAAAGGTGGCGCTACAAAGTATTAACGCAAGGGGGCCGAATAATATTGCACGCCCCACTTTTCAGTTTTTTGATTTGTTAAAGTTTGACACGTCCAATAAATTTCATTCCTCTTCACGATTGTGTCCCACTTGTTGTTGATTCTTCACAAAAAATTACAATTTTATATCTTTATGTTTGAAGCCTGAAATGTGGCAAAAGGTTGAAAAGTTCAAGGGGGCCAAATACTTTCGCAAGGCACTGTATAAATGACTCAATTCTGATTGGGCATCTGCAGTTTGAGTGTAACTTGCTTGTTATTTACGAAAACTGGAGTTGTATTTATATTTCCTGTTTTATAAACCACAATCAATATAAGCAGTCCACATTAAAATGCCTTCTCCAGGCAGCAGATCCTTGTTTTTATTGTTCATGTCCTGGAGAGTCTGTGGCCTTCAGATGAAGCAGCATGAATTAATAATTGATGTTTCTAAGTGTGGTGGGGGGTGGGGAGGAAGAGGAGGAGGAGGAGGGTTATTCAGCATATTTATCTGGGTCACTCGTGAATGCACATTTCAAAATGCACTGAGAAGCTTATTCTGGGGAGTGATGAGTTTCTTCATTCATCGCTTTAAAGAACCAGTTAAAATTCTGACTCCAGTGTTTTATTCCCTTAGATCCAGAACAGAGTAAATAATAAAGAAATATAACAAAATGATCAAATATTTTAACCACAAAGTGCATTTCTTATTATTATTACATAGCTCCAACCAAGAAAATGCTGCAAAATTAATCACCCATGTAGTCCAAGCTGAAAAAATATACAAGAAAGCGCACACACACTTTAATTCAGCACAATGAAATAATGCAGTTGGGTTAGGGTCATAAAAAGCTTCGACAATGTTCTTTTGGCTCTGCATTCATCATAAATAAAAGCAAAAAAAAAATAAAAGCGTGCAAGAGAGGTGAAAGTTTCAGTGCATGCACATCAGGTGAAGCAGCGGAGGAAGGCGGGCTGTGATTCAGTGTGGAGAGGCTGACGTGAGGCTCTTATTGAACAGATGAGCCTACAGCGCACCGTGAGACACGCGGTCATGCTGCACTCTCTGAATTATCATATCCAAATCATTTTCTAGACCTGTTGGGGGAAGATCTGCTTTGAAACATGGGGGGTTGTTTGTCTGTGTGTGAGCTGCTGATGTGGTGAGTCATTGGAATTTAACAAGGGTGGTGCTGTAGCGTGCAGCTAAACTGGAATTGCTCAAACTATAGCCCAAAGCCAGCAAATGGCTCCTTTTCTTATTTTTTACAGGAAGATTACAGTAAAATAATTAAACGAGTTCTAAAAAGCTCAGAGAACCACTGTTACTCCTGCAGCAGTTAAATAATGATGAGGCACTGACCTGTTTAAATTTGCATTATTGGGGGCGTGGTTTATTTGACTGACAGGTGGAGTGCAACACAGGCAGCTGTAGCTGCTGGCTGTCTGCTAGCATTTTATTTGGATGCTACTGAGCACTGATCAGCAGGTTTCTGTGTCTGACATTGTCACCATAAAAGTTGCCTGTGTGTCTGACAGAGAAGGGCAGTGCAGTAAAGAGAAATTCCTTAATATCACACCTCAGCTGTAATCTACACAGAGGATAACACCTGACAGGGCTTCAGAATAACACCTTTGGCCTTTATTATTCACAGAGAACAAAAGAATGTGAGGTGCAGGCTGATGAAGGGAAATGAGATCCAGCATGCTGACGGTAAGCTGCTGAGCTCGTTGGGAAGGGACAGGCCTGATAGCCAGGAGGAGGCGAGAGACGCTCGACTGTGACCAGAAGATCGAAACTGTGATGAGTAACCTCCAAATTGCTCTTGTGAGATGTTCTTTATTTGGTTGTTCATGCTGTGCTCTTGATTTGAGCATGACCTGATAATGTCTTAAAATGTTTTTGGCTTTTTCAACATTATTTTAGAGTCTCTGATCATGATTTTTCATCTGACTGGAGTCCCATGTACTAATTTGTATCCATATATGCAAAATTAATATTTTTGACTTTTAAAGTTAAGTTCTAAAGTCTACATTTGGAAGGTAAGGGGTTTGGCAGCTGGAAATCCTTTTACACCAGAGACCACAATTTGAGTCATACACATCACAGATTATTTATTTGTTATTTTTAATACGTTAATAATTGACATTAAAAGCAACTTGGGTTAGAGTTGAAAAAGATTGTGGTTTAGGCTCAAATACGGCCGTTGCTACTTGTTTTCTTGGTCGCCAAGTTGATGCATCTCCACTGAAGAGTCTGGACTATAGGCACATTAGACTTTAAATATAATTTCTTTAAAAATGCAGTATTAGGTAAAAGTCTTGAGCCTCATTTCTTCATATTCTGTTCCCAGAGAGCCAGACCGTGTTGTCATTTTTAAAGTGGTCTTGAGCAACAGTTCTCCAGCTTTCCGAAGCTCTTTCAAAGTTCTTCTTTGGACATTGGCTGCTCTTTTACGCATTTTCAGTCCAGTCCTTCAAATTTTTTTAATTTAAACTACTTATTGCTAATCTATGAATCACTCAAACATCAAAAAGCTCCAAACTCACAGGTTGAACCAGCATTGTGTTGACACATAACAGATAACAGGACCAGTTTTAAATGGTATCATTAGGCACTCTGTTACTAGCAACCTGTCACAAAAACACATCATTTGTTCCCATTTTATCAGTTGAATCTATGAACAGTGCCAACGATATCACAGTTTGACAGCATAAAATAGTTTTTTTGCACCAACAAGGTGATTCTCAGCTGAAAAACTTGGCATATCTCAGCATGATGTGCAGTGTGTCCTTAAAACATGTGAGGAAACTGAACAAGTGGAGGACAAAAGAAGTGTCAGGCCTATAACTATCTACAGCAGATGAACGGTATCTGAAAGTCATGTAATTAAGTAACAGGAAAACTCCAGCAAAGACCTGACACAGGACCTGAGAGATGCATCTGGACCTTCAGCAGATCTACTGTTCACTGAAGCTTCATCAGAAATGGTCTCAGTGGAAGGGTGGCTCTAAAGAAGCCATTCTTAGGGAAGAAAAACAAGTGCTTTCGATCTAACATTCATACTCTGGCAGTTGCATCACAGAGCGGATTTAGTATCTTGCTCAAGGAAACTTTGGCCTACAAACTGGAGCAATCAGACCTCCAAACTTCCAAGTAGTAGATGACCTGCTCTACCCCCTGAACCACAGCCACCCCCATTCTGTTAGATCTGCTCCCTCTTCACCACATTTTGAGCACTTCTAAGGACATTCCTTCTCACTTTTCCACAGATGTTCAGTCAAATATCTCTTTTAAGCTCCAGGTTATCTCTAATGTACAGATCCTGACTCTGTTAAAAGTTGTATAGCTGACAAATTTCTCCAACTTAATGAAGAGAAAAAGAAGTCCTTGTTTGTGCGCCTGACAGATTTGTGCCTAAGATAATGACAACTCTAGGTCCCTTTGCCAGTTTTGCGACATGTTCTCTCGTGAACTTTGAGGTAACTTTCACTCGCCTGGATGCTCATGTTAATTCTCTGCTTCATTCTTGCTTCTTAAGAAATATTGTCAAGTTGAGTTCCATTTTCTGAACAGAAAATTGTTATTCATGCCTTCAATTCATCACATTTGGATTATTGTAAGTTATTGTTCATTTGCCTAAGCAAAAGCTCCATGGACCGTCTGTGGGTTATTCAGAGCGCTGCTGTGAGGCCTCTGCCTGAGTCTTCCAAGGACTTATATGTCACACCGTTGCGAATTCAGATGCACTGGCTCCCCATTATCTTCAGAGTCCACTTTAAGATTCTTTTCTTCACTTTTAGATCACTGTATGCAAAAGAACATCAGTGAACTTTTACATCCATATGTCCACAGCAGACCTCTGAGGTCATGTCATAAGGGTCTACTGGCTATGCAGCATACAAGGCTGAGAACCAAAGGAAACTCTGGAGCTGTCTCCCTCTGAGCCTGACATCTCTGGACTCTGTGGTCTCCTTTTAAAAAGCAGCTAAAAACTCATCTTTTTAAACTTGCTGTTGGGCAACTGTTTGTTTCGATGTTGCGGCATTTTTGTCGTGAAGCACTTTGTGATATTTGCCTTGAAAGGTGCTGTATAAATAAAATGGTACTTTTTTCACTTGATTGTTGAAGCAGTGCGAGATCATCTTTACAGAGAATGGAACAAAAGGCAGCCAACATCCGAAGAAGAGCTTTGAATGTCCTTCAAGATGCCCGGAGAACTATTCCTAAAGGCTACTTAAAGAAATTAATCGAAAGCTGCCTCAAAGAGTTCAAACTGTGTTGAAGAATAAAGGTGGTCATACCAAAACAGACTTTCAAGCTCCTCACAATTGACTCTGACGGGCTGGAGCCTATGCCAGCTGCCATAGGGCGAGAGGCAGGGTACACCCTGTCCAGGTCGCCGGCCTGTCGCAGGGCCAACACAGAGGGACAGACGACCGTTCACACTCACATTCACACCTGTGGCCCCTCCTCTTAATCTTTGCATTCCAGTATTTCATTCAGTCCCACCGCCACATGTATGAGCACTGAGTCATGCAATCTGCCTTTACAAACGTCTGTGAAAGAACGGGACGTTCTGAAATGCTCACTGAATGTTAGTGTGGTACTGTGTGGCCACTGCTGCACCGAGTCAGTTCGCGAAATCTCTTTCCTTCTAGATATTCCATGAAAAACTGTAAGCTGATTGAGGAATATCAAGAAGAAACACTCGGCTCAAGGTTTCATAACCGGACACTGGGAACCAGTGGGTGACATCAGAGTGGCCATGTCCACCTCTCATTCTGTCTGAGTACCTGACAGGTGAACAGTGACTGCAGGTTCATTTAGGTAAACAAGCCTCTGATCAAATCCACCAACGCTGCTTCAAAGGAAGGAAACAAGCCTTTATACAAAGGAGTCCACGTGGTCAACGCCACTAATCCGCTTCAGTTTGATTACTGACCCAGAAGCTGAACAGATCTGAAATATTTCTCCTTTGAAGACCGCTTGTGTTTTTTTTTTTAATGTTTCTAAATCACTGAACTTTCTGCTTATTTCCACATTCACATGAAAATATGTCAGATTTTCAACATGGTTTCGCATCTTAACTCCGCTGTGCGTTAAGACAAAAATCAGTTTCGTTTTTTGACTTTATGAAAAAATAGTTCTACCACGTAGAACCCTCCAAACCTACACAATAAAAAAATTAAACTGAAATGAACTCAGCAGAACAGCTTGAATATGTTTGTAAAGCTGACAGCTGACCAACACAAGGCGCTCCTCCGGCCGGGGTTTTTGTGACCGATTTAGCTCAAAGCGATGACTCATGAATAACATTTTCAGCACTGACCTCATGTTCAAACCCCCATTTGCTCGGCTTCTTATCTTCCAGTGTGCAAGTCCTTACGATTTTCAGTGGAAAGTGTGCAGATTTGAAATGGTGGCACTTGATGTGTAAACAGAATTTGTTTAGGATGGCTTTAAAGGGAGCCCCATTCACTTCACTTACACATATTCCAAATCTCCCAAGACTTTGCACATGGAGCATTTACTGTTGGATCAAAGGGGTCTGAGGCAGAAGTTGAGGGTGTCGTGCAGCTACTTTTAATCCTTTAGTCCTGAGCGGTAATGCTCCAATGATGCATCACCGGGAAAAAAAAGTAAGCAAAGAACTGGTCTGAAAGAAATTTAAAGTGGACATATTCTGTTTTTCTTATTTTCCTTCAGTTCTCTCATATTTCAGTGTCTAATATTTCACGTTAAACATGACCAAAGTTTCTAATAATGTTGTCAGGGTATGTAAAATTGTATGTTTTTTCTTATATCTTCCTGTGAGCCAGAAGCTCGGGCTGCAGACTGCTCTACATGCACAGTTTGAGAGAGCCACAGGCACCTCCTGTTCAAACCTTTTAATTATTGGGGGCAGCCAATCAAAAAAAAAAAGTTGGCTTTGTCCCTGCATGATCCGTACCAGACAGCTGTACACGTGCAAAAATGACCTGTCTGCTCTTGTCTTTGGTCTTACAAGCTGCAACGCCTCACTGCACCCCCTACTGGCAGTGCCAGTGAAGTTATCATGGTGCTTCTGTTTTGGTCCCTGTTTGATTGTTTGGTCTTTGTCCTCAGTGTGAAGGTGTCCACACAGTCAGTGACTAGCAGCAATGTAATGTGGCTATTAAGTTTCAGCTGGTAGTTCAGCAAAGAACACGACTGACCGACATATGTGAGTCCACATATAAGTCAAATTACTTTATATGATTTTGTGCACGCACAAAGGGAAAAAGAAGAGCGCGCTGTAAGCAATCCAGAGTAAGTGCAAGAGAACACATCCTCAGTCGTTACTGTAAAGAAGACAAAAATATGCACTGCTAATGAATACAGATGTTAGGTAGCAGTTAATTTATTACAACACAATAAAAAAGATTCAGTTTATACCTCCACAGTGACAGAAACTGAGCGCATTTTTGAACATGTAAGAAAAAACATCTTCCAGTTACAAGGTTAGAGGGCGGGAGCAGCTAAAGCAGCTTGTTTCAGACAGAGAACCTCTAATAACAGCAAGAACTTCCACTATGAGGTCTTTATGTTTCATAGGGGGCGCTCTTGAGTTAGTCCAATATCAAGCTGCATTTTCTTCACTGCGAGCAAAACTGAAGGACATTTTGGGCACCATCAATTCTATATTTGCAAAACTAAATAAATAAAAGTGATGTTTTTTTGTTTAGAAACATGTGGAATCAATAGTTTTATCTGTTCTGCTCAATTCGCGCCTATTCCTCAGCAGCATGTCCAGCTGAACTGCAGCCAGTTTCTGTACAATGAGATTAACTTAAAGCAGAATGGCTGCAGAGGGACAGCACCGAGGCCCAGTATGAGATACAGATTATTTTAACTGAGTCGTGCAAAGCCACTCTGAAGTGCTCTCACGTTTTAGTTGAGTCCAAGACTAGAAATATAGAGCTAGAAATGAGCTGAGCAGATTTGAGGAATTATAGAAACAGCAGCATCTGCATCTTCCTCTGTTTGTACAGTGAGCTCACTGACAGGGGTCAGCGCCACAATTAAAAACCTTCTCTTCTGCCAGCCCTCTTTGCTGCTCACCTGTTCCCTCTTTGTTCATTAGTCTCTTAGCACCACTCCGCCATACACACTCTTCAGATCGTCACATTGGGCTGGCCTTCTGTGTTTGACCCTGCTCTAAAAGCCTGCACGCTGTTTCAGCCACTTGGGCTGTTTTGTTTGTCTGCCTGCTGAAAGAAAAACCTCTTAGCTTCTTTCTGCTCATTTTTGTGTCATGCTCTTGGGTTCTTGAAGAAGACCGTTCCTTTGGATGGGCAAACGCTCTGTTTCCTCACTCAGAAATTAGCAGGTGCGTTCTAAATCAATGAAACTTGAAAGCAGCACACAGACACAACAGAAATCATCCTGGCAAAAGTAGTTATGAAAGAATTTTATTTGTTCGTGTACATGGATACAATTTTCAGAGGGGACGCCTCACCCTGGCAACCAAGAAACAGAGCTTTGAATTTAAACCTAAACCAGCTATTTTTCATGCCTAACCATGATTTTTTTTTTGTGCCTTAAATATTCTCTTTCTTTATACCCCTTAAATCTGTCTGATGAACAGTGTCTGAAAGTCATGTTCTCAAGAAATAGGGAAAAAAATCAGGCAAGGACCTCACAGAGGACCTGAAAGATGTATCTGGCCTTTCAGCTGATCGACCAGCTTCCTCTGCCTCCAAACATGGACTTTTTCACCCTTTTAAAAGCACAAATCATTTACTTTAAGTACATGGAAATGAATCAATAGATATAAGACTGATAAAAAAAAATCTAATTTAGGCAAATGAAAATAAGAGGGTAGGAGGTAGAGTCGTGTCCAGAAAATCAATCTAATAAATGAAATGTGACTCAAACCTTTTACAGGAGACTGCGTGTTGAAGCTTTCAGTTTGTTCACCTGCTCATCAGCAGCTGAGCATTTGTGAGTTAGCTCTGTGTTCTCTCTAAATTCACATGAGTGCAGTCTAACAAAGCAAAAAGCTGAATATAATACAGCAGTGTCGGACCACAAACATTTGGTACAGCAGCCAGCGCTGCATTATTTCTTGGCCAAGCTCTGTAGTTTCTCAGTGTTTCTCCTTCACTTGTCTGGCAGCTGCTCAGAGCCATGAAGCAGCCCAGTGCGTAGCAGGACGAGAAGACATAACATGTTAATTAGTCCGTTTTCGAGGTGCTGACTGGTTCTTTCTCACTGCTCCCAGTCCTGCTGTTGAGCTAAGCTAACGGAAGCTGTAGCTTCATAGAGTTTGTGCCATGCAGACTTACCTGGAAGCTTTCCCCGTCAGAGAGGAAGACGTCTTTCATCCTGTGGGTCAGCAGCTCACTGGCCCCTTTGTTTTTACAGAAAGCAGGAAAAGATGATGTGAATAAAAAAAAAATTAAATAAAAAACTGAGGAAAACATTAAGGAAATATTTGCAGTGGAACAGCTGACCTTCTCTCTGAAACCTGTTACTGCAAAATTTAGAACACACAGGGAACAATGGACATCATATCGAACTGAAACGACACCTAATTTTATTTGTGTGGTTATTATTATACTTATTTCTTGTGGAAGGACTAACAGCAGGTCTAAAGAAGCCGATGTGATACTAAAACATGCTGATACCTAATCATATAGTATCCAGGGGCAGCCTGTGTTTCCAGATGCTGTTGTGCTAAGTTGTTTAGTTGTAATTTGAACCTGAAGTTGTGATTATGACCACTTTGCATTAAAAAAAATATACAGCTTTCCATATACAGATTGATTATTGATGCTTGTTCATGTGACCCTGCCTGCAGCCTTTCTATTGATTCCACCAGTCACCACTGTGGTGACAAAGTCCAACCTGAAGCCAATAGAAGCACTTTTATAGAGACAGTGTGCATGCAGGGATCTCAGTGTGTGTGAATGCAGGTTCTTTCACACTGCTTCCATCTGATATTCTGTCACCACAGCAGCTCTGACCTGTCGAGGCATGAGCGCTCTGCCTCTGGGAGTGTCCTGTGGTGGTGCCGGAGTCCTCTGTCTGTGTAAGGGGGGCCTTGGAGAGCCTCGCTTTTCCAGTGCATCCTGCAGATTGTTGGTCAGATTGTGATCTACAGAATTTAGAGGTCGGGCTCTTTATTGTGTTGCAGAGTTGTTTTTTTCAGTTTGCCAGGGCATGTTGTCCCGGGGAGCGCTGTTGGCTTGGGAGGGGGTGTGTTTTGTCTGCAAGAGTGGTGAGTGGTGAGGTCTTCCTCATTCCCAGCGCATCAAATGATGGTGTTTTGTCTAACCTGCTGGCATGTGAGAGTTACACACAAAGGGTTTTTTCCTCACCCTAACCAAGCTGTATCTACTGCCTGAATCTGACCAGCAGGTGAAAGTGAAAGTAAAATACAAGAAAGCGCTGAAAGAATCAGCAAGTGGAAAAGAAGCAAAACCAAGTCGAAGCATAAAAAACTCAAACTGCAGTCTCTGCCACACTGTGGACCGAGTGTGGGGTGCTCGTGCTTTACAGTGAGGTATGCATGTGTATGCGATCCAGGTATTACTGAGGACATAAATCTGTTCTCATAGTCACATTATGTCTTATGGAAACAAAATAGTTGCATTTCAATAAAGTTTTAAGTTTTAAGGTCAAGACCAAGAGAGAGTCTCATGGAAATAAATCTAAGTCAGTGTCTCTGAAGTCCAGAATATGCACAACCAGTGCAGTTTACATATGCTCATTCATCCAACCTTTGCTAAGAAAGCTGCAAACACAACAAGGACTTTTTTTACCCAAGCCGTGCAGATCCAGGGATCTGTACAGATCCATACAGATCCCTGGATCTATACGGATCTGGAGCTTCAACTGAAAAAAAAAATGGACAATTTGACTTTTTCTCCTTGGCTGGTGACACAACCCAGTTACTCATGTTTGTTTGTGGCACAGCAAAGGAGTTTGAGATTACAGAGGAGCTGGCAGCAACGCACACAATGAAAGGGACTACGACAGGAAGTGATTTGTTCAGGGAGGTAATAGCTTGGATAGGCTGGGGCTGAAATGGGACAAAATGGGAATGTTAAATAGTGATTGCCACATTTCCATTGTCTGAATGTAATATCTACTCTCACCAGCAGTAGTTTATAAAGAGATAGATTTAATACTGATCATAACTGAGTTCAGCTTATTGATGTGGCCCTCCACAACAGTCTCATGTGATCCCTTGGGAAAAATTGTTTCCCGCGCCAGCTACATGCTCAAATTACGTAGTCACAAACTGTAATTAAAAGATGAACATAACCACCGCGAGGTCGCTAACTGGTTCTGAAAGTGTTGGGCTGAGCGCTCTCCGCTTTGACATCTTCCTTCTTTTTGGCACTAGACATCCCGAGTGAGCTGAGAAACCAAGGCATGTTCAACAGTAATGCTAATGTACATGCATGTTTGCAGAAACATACGATCCCAACCTTTATCCTGGGTACTGGACTGCCGCAGGCTTCTGATATTTAACTAGTCGTCTCTGAGGTTTGAATTTTATGAAGCAGACACTGAAAAAGCCTCCAGACACCTTGTACGTTTTACAGTCTGCTTTACTTTGAAATTGAAACAACTCTACAATGCGTGACGGGCAGACAATGAGCTCATTAATTCTGCGGGCTATGTGGGGCATCACAGCACTGTTTATGTACCTCACTGAGGTTTCCAGCCTGTGGCGGGTTTCCACAGCAGGGCTGTCTAATAGTTAAAGAGGATCCTCCGGTAGCCAGAAGCTTTCCAGTTCAACTGTGTTACGTCCATCCCGGTGAAAGTGTCCTTGCATGAGTTGCCTCATCTCCACCTACTCCAGGTGTACTGCTCACAGCGGTGGCTGACCTCTGAGCCCCCTGCAGAGAGCTCACAGGGATGTGGGGACTAACAAGCATCTAATTTTGTTGCATGTGTGTGAACAGCACTGTACAATTTAGGGACTTAGCTGCAGTTTTTCCTTCAAAATCTTCAAGTTTACATGGTTGGTTTCGTGCTGATTAGGTTTCATGGCCCGAGGGATCACTAAGCCAACTTTAAATACTCTGCATCACCACCAGTTTCAGTTTAAGGCTCATTTTTTTGGGGGGTAAGTCTGACGTTTTAGAGATATGAAGTTTTTATCTCACAGAAGCCACTGCACTGGTGGCTGTTGGTTTTTCCTCCTTCATGGCTTTACTGGAACTGTTTTTAAGGCAGTTTTTAAAGTAAGCCTTATAACGTCACTTCACACGTACACAATAAACACATTTTCATAAGATTTAATACATATATTTATGCTTTCTAAGATCCTTCTAAGGCTGTTTCTTCAGTATCCTCTTTTAGCTCTTTTCAAAGGACAAATCCTGGAATGAGGACAAGAGCAAGCGGCAACATCTCCAAAAGGTTGTACAATCTACTAAGTCACAAAATGTGAATTTTGTCATGTTACAGATGATCCTCACTGCTTGTGCCTAGAAATTTCATAAAATTTATGAACAGATCCGTCAGAGTCCAGCCCCTCCAACATGTCTGACTTACTGCCAGTAATGCCTGTACAGATATACATTGTTAGAACAATATATTTGCCTTACAAGTTTTCTGAAATTATGTATTTAGGTATGAAAATAACATTTAGATTTTCAAAGGACAAAGAGATGTCAAATAACCAGACAGCTGTGATTTGGGCATTTTCTTACACTACTTGGAAAGAGGCCCAAACCTCAACGTGTCCCACCTTCATTTGCTGCTAGTCTGAGCAAGAATTAGAAGGATCTGTGATGATGAGGAAGAGAGGTGAGGGAGAGAAGCACAGACCAGATTAGAGCTGTATCAGAGACACAATGAGAGACAGGATCTGAGGCAGGCAGCGAGGCGGTGATGCCAGCTGTAACAGATGTTTCCATCCTTTCTGCTCTGCTGCTGCAGGCCCCGCGATCTGCTCCAACCAACCCTCTGGCGACCCCTCGCTTTGTGACTTTGGGTTTGTGTTAATGCCAGAAGTGTCTGCTCCTCGTTGTCCTTTGTCCGCTTTTATTTTACCACCCTTCTGAGAGCTGTTTGAGTTTTATGTAAACCAACAGAGAGGGCACTTTAGCAAAATGGGGTCGTGTGTGCTGGTCCACCCCACCTTGCATCAAGCAGCTCAATCAGCGCTGGAGCTCTGGTTTAGGGTTAAAGTAATAATCCATTACATTTGCATGTAAATTAATCAGCTGTGTTACTTCTGATCTCTGACATGATAGCAGTTGATACTGTGCCCCCTCTAAATGCTCTGTCTGTAATTTAGTCATTTTTATTTCTCATCCAATTTTTCAGCTCTGCAGCTATCCTGTTGTTTCTGTCTGAAAGCTAACCTCTTACCATCCACCAGTTAAGTGGCAAACCTAATTTGAAAAGTAAAATATTGCACTGTATGAATATTTGCCCATTTAGCTTGAGGCTAAAGAAAACCCAACCCTAACCCCAGATGAGTCACCAGTCAGCTGCTGGGTGTTAAAAAGCTTTGGAGAACAAGTAAAATTAAACCTTGTGTGAATATATCCAGAACAATGAAGTAATGCATTTTTAATTTTAAGCATGGTCTGTGAAAGACAGTTGGTTATGAATGCAAATAAATAAAAAAAATAATTAAAGCCGCAAGCGGCGTTGAAGGCCCTCGCCGCCTGTGAGCCTCCGCGAACCACAAGCGAACCGCCTTTGAGCCCTGCAAATCCTCAGCAAGCTCCCTGCATGCCATGCAAACCTCCAGCGAGCCCACTGAGAGCCGCTTCCACTGCCAAGTGTAAAAACCCGATTTTGAGCTGTTAATCTATGTGTTTCCACAAGGTGGCGCTGTGACTGTCATTCAATAATGTCCTGTGGATGTCTTCAGGGGTGAGGCGTTATCACCCTTGTGAAGTTTGAAGCAGAACGGATGCATCGTTGGAATCCTGATTCCACTAGGTGGCGCTGCGACTGTCATTCAAAAATGTCATGTGCATGTGTGCACGGGTGGGTCCTTATCACACTTGTGAAGTTTGGTGCAGATTGAACAATGACTGTTTAAATTACAGCAACTTACTTGTTCCACTAGGGGCGCTAGAGGGGCATTCAATAATGTCCTATGGATGTGTTCAGGGGTGGGTCCTTATCACACTTGTGAAGTTTGAAGCAGATTGGATGCATCATTGGAATCCTGTTTCCACTAGGTGGCGCTGCGACTGTCAGTCAATAATGTGATATGGATGTGTGCAGGGGTGGGTCCTTATCATGCTTGTGAAGTTTGGTGCAGATTGAACAATGACTGTTTGAATTAGAGCATATTACTTGTTCCACTAGGTGGCGCTGCGACTGTCATTCAATAATGTCATATGGATGTGTGCAGGGGTGGGTCATTATCACACTTGTGAAGTTTGAGGGCAATCGGACACAGTATATGGGATTGAGAGGCAAACAAAATGTCATGGCGAAGGATCGAAGCTCGCCATGGCCCCAGGGCCACGCCCCTCTGCAAAGGAACATCATCATGGGCCTTAGTGGGAATGTTTGTGATCAATGTACAGCTCAAAACACCTGAAAAAAGTGTGTCACACAGAAATGTTAGGTTTTCCATTGAAAACCAATGGGGAATTGGGGGTGTGGTCACGGGGGCGGCGTGCAAAATGAGGCATGGGTCTGATTGACTTTTATGATCAGGGTCATATACAGAATGTGGAAACCAAATTTCATAACTCTACGAGTAACTAAAATTTTGAAGCTCCATGTAAATTTTATTTTGATTATGTAGGGGGCGCTATTGCAGGAATTGCCATTGTTTCTCCATTTATGGATTCATTGTGGGACCCTTCATAAGTTATTAAAGTTTGGTAGAAATCTGGCAAAGCATGCATGAGTGATGACAGAAAAGGTGAGTGTAATTTAGGCCAAAACGAAGGCCAAGTTCAGCGCCCCCTAACGACCAAACCATTGATTTTCGATGAAAACCCTGAATAACTTTTGATGGCCTACTGGTCTAGATTATGCTGAGCGATTTTGGTGTCTGTAGGTGTAACGCCCTAAGAGGAGATGTTTCAAATACGAGGTGTGCATCATCACCAAATTGGCAGAGGGCAAAGTTCAGGCCACGGTGGCTGACTTCCTGTTTGCTGTGTGGGGGTGCTCCAAGAGGATTTTTTGCTTGTCCTGACATGATCTATGTGTGACGCCAATTTCGTGGTTCTACGACAAAGTTGATCGTGGCCTCTCCCATAGAGGGCCGAAAAATGAATTTTCCGGGGGGCGCCGTGGAGCCCCCTTTTAGAGTTGGTTCTTGATGACATTAAAAAAATCAATTTTTCGCCAGACCTGACCTCTGTAGCGAAAATGGTGAGTTTTCGTATATGTTCAGGGGGTCAAATTTGAGGGGATAGACGGAGAAAGAAAAAGAAGAAGAAAAATAATAATAATAATAATAATGACAAATTCTAACGATTCCAATAATGCGCTTTTCCAGTGACCCGCATATATACATTTTCGGAAACGTCTCGACATGACGCACGTCCCTATGAGGTCCGGGGCCACTTTAGACCGCGTCACATGTGACTCCGCCCATTTTTGCTCATTCGCCCCTTGCGATTACAATAGGCTCCTCGCCGACCCTTCGGTTGGCTCGGGCCTAAATATATAAAACTCTTTATGGTTCCTTGTTCTTGGTTTCTGGGATAATTATCAGTTTACAATTATAAAATAATCTTCATTTATTATTATTGCTGCACTTTAAGCTGCTCACATCTTTCCACCTGCCAAGGAGGTCTGTGATTGGTTCAGTTTGTCTTATTGTCAGATTACTCAAAAAGCTGATTTACGTGAAAGCGTAACCAAAGGTGGGGCTTGGCCCAACTTAGGAGAGCTTTAGTTTAGGAGTAAATCTGGAACTGAATCCAGAAATGTTTTCAAAGGGTTCCTTAAAGATGCAAAAAAGAACAAAACTGCCTATTTCATGTCCATCCACAGATCTATTTACATCCACTTACACAAAGTTGGACATGGTAGCAGCAGACTTTCCATTCCATCTTGAGGATTTGAGGTGTTCCCAGGCCACATGATTTATAATCCCTAAGTTCTAGGTCTACCCCGGAGTCGTCTTCAGTTTTGGATGTGCCAAGAAAGTTTCAAAAGAAGCAGTCAGGAAGCTGTGGAGCTGATCAGATTCCCAAACTACCTGAACTGGCTGCTTCTGATGTGAGACAACAGCAGCTCTTCTTTGAGCTCCTTCTGGATGTTGGCGGTCTTCACCTATTTCTAAGGCTGAACCCAGACACCCTGCAGACGCAACTGACTTTACACCTTGTATCCACAGCTTCATGGTTTTGGTGACGACCCCACAGCTCATGTTCAGCTGGAATGGAAATCAGCTGGTAAACGCTTCCAACAAATTCAGTTTCTTGATGTTCTTCGGAAAACATCACAAACCATTGTGGACCCAGGGTCTCAGTTCATTGTATGGAAGGTGTTTTTAGCTTAGTAGAGGCACTGCTCCATTTTCAAACATTTTCTTATTAATAATAGTATAATAATGTAAGTGGGGTATTTTTATTGCTTCAAAGGGAGGGAGACTAATGAAATGTTTTAATAAAATGTAATCTATTAGGGATGTAAATAGATTTCTGGAGTAATGCTTTTTCTTTTCTCTCTGTCACAGCTGAACCTCATTAAAAATTTGCCAAAAATATAATTCAAGAGAATATTATAAACAAACAGCAATGCCATTTTTCCCCCAGTACACTGACTCCACACACACACACACACACATGCACACACACACACATGCACACACTTCTATTCTGCAGGTTTTACAAAGTAGAGACTTTGGTGAGTAATAATGATAAAATGAAGCTGCTGACTAGAAACCAGCAGGTGACAATCTCATCAAAGTTAATCAGTGGAATTTCTTCTTTCTTAGCGACGGGAAGCATTGGTACACAGCAAATAGTCAGATTCAGCTACTGTAGTAGACCCACTGCAAGAACCACTCAAGAAACAACAGTTCATCAGTACTGCAAGACATAAAACGTCAGCCCAGAACTTTTCAAGAACTTTGAGCAGTTTTGCAACTGTGATGCTTTGATGAAACTGACTCATGAGGACCATTCAAGAAAAAGGAAGATTTCACTCCCTGTGCAGAGGAGAAGTTTATCAGAGTTATTGTAACAGCATCTCATCAGAGCCGACATCAGTGCTTCCCAGAGTTTAAGCAGTCTCCTCCTAACAGCAGTTGTATGGAGGATATAATGTGAATCACTGCTGCAAAGAAATCACGACTGAAGGAGACCAAGAAGAAAAGGAAAACTGCTGGGACTGAGAAACAAAGGAAGGGACATATATATGTTCTAAAGATATAGACATCACAGACTTATTACCATTCAAAATTACAGCGTAGAGTGTGCATTAAAACAAAATTACCTTGCTATTGGCTTGGATTAGATTAGGAGGAACAGCAGGATTGATACAGTGTAATGCAGAGTACAAATAAGACTACACGAAACAAATAAAAAAATAAAGATAAAACTAAAGTGTGTGTGTGTGTGTGTGTGTGTGTGTGTGTATGTACACAAACACACCCACACACACACATATATACACATATGTGGCCCGGTCAGCAAAGGACAGGATTGACACCAAACCAAATTTAATGTGGGTCTTTATTCCCCGACTGAACTTATAATGAAGAATAAATACAGCATTAATTCTTTGTTTTCAGGTTAACAGATCTCTCAGCTTTAACAGTACAATGTGTCCCAGTTCTCTTTGGTCTCAACACTTCTTATGGACACAGTGCTCATCATAGGCTGCAGACTAAAACAAAATGGAGGCCTAACCTTTCTAATGTGTGTACAATCAAATTCCCTGTACAGACAACAGTAGTGGTCTCTCTTTTCTGATAAAGAAAACAAAGACAAATAAAAAAAATGGAATAAAACAATCAAATACATTGACAATGACAACATGACTAAACTTTGTCTTTACGACTTTAAACAGTTTTACAGTAAAACAGTACACACACACACACACACACACACACACACACACACACACAGACATATATGCATATACCGGTCGCAGCAGATGACTGCCCCTCCCTGAGCCTGGTTCTGCTGGAGGTTTCTTCCTGTTAAAAGGGAGTTTTTCCTTCCCACCGTCGCCAAGTGCTTGCTCATAGGGGGTCGTTTTGACTGTTGGGTTTTCTCTGTGTTATTGTAGGGTCTTTACCCACAATACAAAGCGCCTTGAGGCGACTGTTTGTTGTGATTTGGCGCTATATAAATAAAATTGAATTGAATTGAATTGAATATACACACATGTATGCAGACATGTCCACACATCCATATAAGAGTAAAAGGTTCAAATTTGCACCATTTCTTCTAGATTTTAGGGCATCAGTTGAGATGATCTGTGTTTGGGCAGATTCCAAAAGAAATGAGGTAGTCTTAGATTTTAACAGCTTCCTTATTGTGTGTTGCTAGCACATTGGTGGAGAGGTTATCACAATCACCTGACAGCTGGAAGATTTCTGGGTTTGTTCTTTCTTGACCTGGTGGGTTTTTGGGGGTTTCAGTTAATTAGGGAAGAAGCTGTAGATGCAGATATAAATGAAGCTTTAAGGTTTCAATAAGACCAGAAAAGTGCTATAGAAATGTCAGTTAATCTCAAGACTGAATATTAACAGTAATGTTTAATCTCTACATACATTCGGTGAGGCTATGGAAAAAGACGTTCAGACTGCCCTGAAGTGATTCTAGCAAACTCAGCAAAGCTCAGGAGGAGAAAGCAGTCTTTACTCACACAGTGTGGGTGGGGTGTTAGCGACTATATCAACTGAGGCTATAGTGAGGCGGTGGAAGGAATACTTCGAGGACCTCCTTAATCCCACTGACACGTCTTCTGTAGAGGAAGCAGAGTGTGGGGATGAGGGGGACGACTGTGGGGTGAGGTCACTAAGGCAGATACACAAATCCTTGGTAGCAGGGCCCCTGGGGTGCAATGTCACATTGAGATCTGGGGCGGTGCCTCTGGATAGGCAGATTGTTGTGGTGGTCTCCATCTTCAAGAAGAGGGACCGGAAGGTGTGCTCCAACTATCAGGGCATCACACTTCTCAGCCTCCCCAGGAAGGTCTACACCAGGGTACTGAAAAGGAGAGTTTGCCAAACCTCAGATTCAAGAGGAACAGTGTGGTTTCCATCCTGGTCTTGGAATGCTGGACCAGCTCTTTATCCTCTCAAGAATATTTGAGTGTGCGTGAGAGTTTGCCTGTCCAGTCTATGTGTGCTTTGTGGACCTGGAAAAGGTATTCAACCATGTTCCTCAGGGTCTCTTGTGGGGGGTGGTGTGGGAGTACGGAGTGTCTGGCCTGTTGTCTGGCCAATCGTTCCCTGTACAACTGCAGCAAGAGCTTGGTCTGCAGTGCTGGCAATAATTCAGACTTGTTTCAAGTCAGTGTTGGACTCTGCCAGGGCTGCCCTTGTCACAGATTTTGTTCATAATTTTTATGGACAGAATTTCTAGGTGTAGCCAAGTGTTTTTGCAGATGATGTGGTCCTGTTGGCTTCCTCGGGTGGTGGCCTCCAGCTCGCAGTGGAATGATTTGCAGCACTGTGAAGCACCTCTAAGTCTGAGGCCATGGTTCTCAGCTGGAAAAGGGTGGGGTACCCACTTCAGGTCAGGGACAAGTTGCTGCCCCAAGTGGAGAAGTTTAAGTATTTCAAGGTCCTGTTCACAAGTGAGGGAAGAGGTGAGTGGGAGGTTGACATTGGGGAGACTGTGTCCATTGTGGTGAAAAGGGACTTGAGTGTAAAAATTAAGCTGTTGATTTGGCAATCAATCTACATCCCCACCCTCACCTATGGTCATGAGCTTTGGGTAGTGACCGAAAGAACGAGATCTCAGATACAAGAAAACAAGCTTCCTCTGAAAGGTGATTGGCCTCTCACTTAGAGACAGGATAAACAGAGCAGTCATTCAGGAGGGGCTCAGAGTAGAGCCGCTACTCCTTCACATCAAAAGGAGACTGCTGAGGTGGTTTGGGCAACTCACTAGGATGCCTCCTGGGTGCCTCTTGTGTGAGGTGTTTCGGGCATGTCTACTGGAAGGAGGCCTTGGAGCAGAACAGTACAAACCTGAAAAAAACGTTGTGTTCCCTTGGATAAATTGGAGTAGTAGCTGGGGAGAGGGAGGTCTGGCTTTCTCTGCTTAGGCTCCTGCACCCACGATCCAGCTATGGAGACACAGAGAGAAAACAGAAGCTTGAGAAAATCACTGACCTGAATACAATATTTGTCTCCAAGTCTGATATCAAAGTGATGGAGCTGTACAGAACAAATGTAATTTTAATATGTAGCCTCTTTCATATCAGGTAAATGTAAACAGTGAATGAAATTTGATACACAACTATTGAGTTGTCGTGTTCAGGGCTGGGTTCTCTGGATTTATTAAATGTCCCAGACTAGCAGCAGCTGTCAGTAACAGGCCGTATGGTAGTGGTTTTGTACAGCTATTATCAGAACTTCAATCCATCCATCCATCCATCCATCCATCCATCCATCCATTGTCTTCCTTTTATCCTGTTCAGGGTTGCGGGGGGGCTGGAGCCTACCCCAGCTGACATTATCAGAACTTGCTCCATTAAATATTTTAAAGGCTAATATAAACTTTTTTGTGTACTCGTTCATGGCTTTTCATGTGTGTTCATAAACTACTTATGTCTAACACTTGACGTGATTCTCGTTTGTCACTGTGGCTCTTCGAGTAACTGAATCTGACACCTGTGCCTTAGATGTACCACCCCAGTGACAATCTGTTGTATCCCTGCAGGTAACATAAGGTACTTTATTTTCTGATGTGTGTATCAGTGTGTGTTCTCACTCTTCATGTGTTTATATGTTACTATTGCTTATCGCTAACCTTTGTTTTCTCTCCTCCATAGTTTTTTAATCCTTGTTTCTCTATACCATTCTTTTTTCTTTTTTTCCCCCTCGCCCCCCAGGTTGAGCTAGATGACTCCCTCTCCCTGATCGTGGTTCTGTTGGAGGTCTCTTCCAGCTAAAAACAGAGATCTTCCTTCCTGAACTAAACTAAAAAGAACTGGTTCTGCACCATGGCTGGGGTTTCTCAGGCAGAGATAGAAAAAGACTAATAATCCACACATCACGGGGTTTAACTAGAAGCAAGTTCAACATAACCAGATTTTCTTTGAGTTCGCTGGTTTGACAAAACCTAAAACTGCAGTTAGAGGCATCATGACAGGTGTCATCAGCTTTCGCTGTCAACCCATTCTGCTTCAGGCTCCGAGCATGCTCACATAAAAGGAGTGTCCGATGCATCAATTCATTCGTCTTCCACACAACACGGATCAACCGAGCACCGTCTGCTCCATGCGTTAACTTATTTATTTTACTGCTCAGTGCTGCTGTTTATTTCTAACATGGCAGCTGCACTTTAGAGTGCCAAAACTTCAAACTGCACACATTTAAACATTAAAGATTACTCAGTGCATTCAGGTCTGACTCCCATAGTCTTATAAAGGAAATAACCGAAGTCTGTGACTGAATCAAAGTGAATATAGAATATATAAAATATAGTGACATGAGAATATTCTTGGTGAAAAATCTAATTAAATTTTTAAATTTTATTTATATAGCACCAAATAGCAGCAGTTCATTGAGATTTTGCCAGTGTTTGTTTATGCACAGCTTTCTGAAGGTCCCATCACAGCATTTCAGGTGGGTTGAGATCTGGACTTTGACTGGGCCACTTCAGCACATTGATTCTTTTCTTTTTCAGACATTTTGTTGGCTGGGCCATTGTCCTGTTAATGACCCAGTTTCACCCAAGTTTTAGCTGTTGGACAGATGGCCTCACATTTGACTCTGCGGTGCTTTGGTATACAGAGGACTTAAAGGTCCAGTCATTGACTGCAAGGTGCCCAAATCATCAGTCCTCCACCACTCCTGGGAAGATTTTAGCATTGCGTTAATGCACACCTGAATGCTCCGGACAGCGATGAGAAATTAATTTTGCCAATGGATTGCATGAGAAACTGGGGCTGTTGTGAAGGGCTACACCAATAAGCTTATAAAGACATAAAATTAATCTTGGACTGAATTGAGTTCAGCTCATTGGTGTGGCCCTCTGCAACAAATTGCCAAAACCTCTGCTGATTACCAAGGTGGTAATCAGCAGGGCCCCTTCTGTTGGGGGGTATGTTCCCAAGTGTTCTCAACTCTTAAACAGGTGCATTTTTGCTTCGCTGACAGTGCCCAACTCACTAATTCTGCTATGAAGCAGAACAACAAACTTTTGGAGGGTGACAATGTCCTCCATGCCAAGTTCAGCTGATGCTCAGGTCAATGGCTCAAACATCTTCCAGACATTCCAGTAAGGAAGACACTGTATAGCACCCAGTCAGGCTCTGGCACATAGGAAAAACTTTCATTCTTGAGTAACCCAGATTTGAAGCACTGATGTGGGCTCCGATGTATTGGAATGATTTGCCAGTGCCAAATGCCACCCACAATTCAACATCTCCCAGAGAAGGGTGATGCAGATGTGATGCGGAGACGACCATCACATCAGTATGGGTAATTCAGATGACTATCTTCCAAAGACCTTGAGATACACAGCCAGCTACATGCACCAAAATGTGAGTGTCCACCTCTTCATGCATACATGGTTCAAGTGTAGAGACATCCTTGTCATAAAGGATGCACCTGACAGCTGTGCTCAGGGTGGTTCCCAACACCGATCTCCTTGCTGAGATGATTTGCCAGCAACACATACTGTCCACCTGCAAAAATGACAGCCAGTTTCTAGGAAGGGGCGTTCCTTCTGTGACATGCCAGTGTTGACAAGTGCCTCCCCTTTCCCATAGCGGATTGCTTGAGACTGTATTCCAAGTAGTGGTCCCATACAACGTGTATCCTTTTAAGGAGCTGAAGGCGCCGGTGAATGAATGGTACAAAACCCAGCTCACAAGCTTAATTATGCATCTGTGCAAATGAGATCATTTGCACAATATTAGCAAAATGCAAATACACTGTTAGACGTTAACATTAAGTTGATATATGATGACTATTAGTGACCAAAACTTAAAGTTACAGATAGAACAGTTTGAAATAAGGGCACCTTTGCTACAATGGCAGCCATCTTGAATTAATCGCTGGCACACCCCATCAAATTACTGGTTTCACCACCCCTGTCCACCCCTTAAATAGTTGTATATGTTCTAAGGAACTTATATGCCAAATTTGGTGCTTTCCTCACAATCTGAACAATCCTGCTCTGTACACGCCTCTGGTGAGTCTGGATCAGACTCCTTCCTTCGTTACCCAGTGCAGAATAAGTCTTTCCTGTTCTTTAAACACTTGGTTTTAAAGGTTAAAGTATCCTGAATCCCATAAACAAACTTACGAATATTACGTAACACATTTTCCATACATGCATTTTTTCCACTCAGCATGGTAAATAGTGTATAATAAGTTACTCAGTATACAGTTAGTGAAATAACAGACACTCAGATGCTGAACAGATTGTTTTCTTCCACGAGACATCTGCAGAGTTGCTAATTGAAACACGATGTGTGTGGCTGCATCGAGCCTCTCCAAACAGAGACTGTGACACAGTGCACTATAGCTGCACATGCAGTGCACAGCTAACAGGTAAACATCCTCTTAATGAGCCCTCTTCCCTCCAATAGCTCAGTGACCGACATAAGATGGAAAACAGCCACATTCTTTCACAGAGTGATGGCAAACATGTGATATGTTTCTGCTTTGAACAGCCAGTTTAATCTGAATTGATGTCACCGGCTGTGCTGTGAACAAACACGGGCCATTGTGCATCCCTAAGCCCTGCTATCCGTTCTGTTCACAAATTAAAGCCATATCTACCCTTACCTCCTT
Organism: Pterophyllum scalare; assembly: GCA_024447675.2. NCBI lineage: Eukaryota > Metazoa > Chordata > Actinopteri > Cichliformes > Cichlidae > Pterophyllum > Pterophyllum scalare. The sequence continues at coordinate 34,081 of JAMQGT020012707.1, read as the reverse complement.
CAGACCCTCTTACTGTCACACTTCATTCAGTCTTAACCTTGTATTATTATGCTAATAATAAGTAATCACAACCATTTCAACTGTAAATTGAAAATGGAGACTGTTCCAGCAGCAAACAGTTTAGCAGTGGCAGCAAATCTGCCAGTGCTGAGCTCGGGGAAACATTTGGCATGGCTGCCTCATGTTTTGAATGCCACTGAGCTGCATGCTCAGAGCACTGTTCAGAAATGTTGATCCTAGCAGGCTCGACTGATGGAGCCTCACCGCCTGTGTGACAGGATCAGCTGTTTTGTATTAAGTTTTTATGTCATTATTTACTTGATGTAAACAAGAAGGTGGAGCCACAGAGGAGGCACTCTGCTCTGCAGCCTGTGTCATGCCTCTTAAGAGGACACACTGTGTTTGCAGGAATCAAACCTGTGAGTTTTTATTAGTCAGGTTACCGTCACACAAAACCTGTTCCAGAGCAGACCCTTTCTGGTGTGGATTCTACATTTTGAAGTTTCAGTATCTGGATTTTGGTCACCACCATGATCCTTTTTTGGAGCAGAAGTGGCCATATTTGGAACAGAGCGTGGAGCACTAATGCTAGCTAGCTTGGTTACCAAGCTGCTTCTACAGAGCCTTTAGAAGCAGACACAGATACCTGCTAATCCGTGCTCATCCCATATGCATCCAGAGCAAATCCTCGTTTGAACACAGCTGCACAGCAGCCATATTATTGGTCACATAACTGCATCCTCCACTGCACAGCTGATACGAAGGGGGAGATTATCTATTGAGACCAAAACAGTTTCAGTAACCTAGACAAGAGGTAAAGGGGTTACTAAATGATTGCATATCCCCTTTGATATCGTAACAAATGTTATAATTAAAAATAGTACCAATGTGTAACATTGCAGTCTGCATTGAAAATGAATATCCTTGATCTGTCGTTAGGAGGACACGGCCTGCTAATGAAGCATGACTTAGCTGGTTTGTTATTCCCACAGACCCTCCCTTCCACTCTGCAGCTGATTCTTTCACAGTCCTGGTTCCCAGCATCATGAAGAGAGAAAACTGTGTTCCTCACACTGTGGAAAACTGATGGCGCTGTTTAATAGTTTAATGTTGCATATTAATGTGGACCAGCTGTCCTATCTGTTACAGAGTGCACAGAAAACAGTAAATGCTTTTGCCTGGAAGACAGCTGTGACTTCCTCAGTGCTCCAGAGTTAATTCGATCCAACCTTAAAATCCTCAATCAGGGGCCCAACTCTGTCAGACTGGAAAAATTAGCCCCTTCTTACAGCTCTGCAAACAGAGCCAGAGCTGCTAAGGTCACTGATATTATTAGCAACTCGCTGACATTTGGTTGCCATGACAAGCTGAATCAACCAAAGAACAAGTTTGGCCATGACAGAGGACAAAGCAACATCACTGAGGTGCAGTTATGGATTAAAATAAACAGAATGCCAATAAATGGGACAGTCGATAGATAATAAGGAACCTGCCTCCTAACAGAGCTGTCATTGCTGAACTAACAAGCAAACGTGTTGCTTTTCTCTTTGCATGAACTGTACATGACCAATAAATCACCCCTACATTACAGAAAACCTGCACAGAGGACAGTGAAAATGACATCTCCATTACATCAGCCTTCAACTTTTTAACCTTTTTAACCTTTAATCCAGTCAACTAACTGGAGGGTTAGTAGTTAAATCACCAGCACCTCCATATGTAGAGGTGTTCCTGGCTAAGTTGCTGAACCCCCAAATTGCCCCCAATGCATTTATTGGTGTATGATTTGTGCATGGAAATCAATAGAAAGGCATAGAACAAAACACAGCGTGAACACAGTCTAAACGTAGTGCCTGTGGGGCTTTCCACAGTCAGTCACCATCTCCTTTGTTTTTCCTGTGTTAAGGAATATGTTACTTTTACTGAAATGTAGGCTGATTCTATACACGCACTGTCAGAGTTACGAAAGTAAGCTAAAAGGCATGCTATTGCATTAGCATCATAAGCATGCCCAAGCTAGTAAAGATGATTACATTTTGTGTCATGGAAATAATTTGCTTGTGCTAACCACCATACTGTATTTACACTGCTTATAACCACCGAACTGATCCATCACAGTGCTGAGTTTGGCATCGTTGCTACGTGCGCTCACATTTCTGTAAACGTGCACGTCAGGCTACACGGTAACCGTTATAGATTATAGCACAGTACTTTAAGCCCAGCATAAAGAGATAAATGGAGCCAAACCGTGGCAGCAAAATGCCCCCTGCAGCACAACAGAGCCACCTGATCCCCTAAGTATAACACTCAGGTATTTATTTTATTTTGTCACCCATCTATTTTCCATTTTATACAATTTTTTTTTTATGAGCAAACAAATTAAATTGTTCATGTTCCATTTTCAGAATTCAGAAGTTTAAAAAGTCATGAGCCTAAGGGCAAAACAAATAAACTGGAAATCTGCAAGATGTGATTGCGTGATATAGATTTAATAACCAAGCTTTGTACTTTATATGACTTGAAATGGCTCTGATGATTGCTTATCTAACAGTCTGAAATGCTAAAGTTTTCTGTGAACTCTCAAAACAAAAGGCTGCTGAATGATTTAACACATTAGAAAGACTTCACACATCCTCCACATGTCCTTGTGACTGGCTTGTTGACTTCTGTGAATGTCAGACTGGAAGCACAGCAGACATTCCCAGCTCCTCTCCTCCCTCTTCATCTCTCTCTCTGTCACAGACCAACAAAAACCAGCTTTCACTCTGCTTTCCTCCCACTTATTCTGACGAACCCAAATCAGACTCTGTCCACGTCCCTGTCTCACCCTCCTTCCCTTCGTTCTTTTTGCACAGCTCATCAAACCCAATCAATCTGGCTTCTAGCTTTGTTAAAGAATTACAGAGTGGTGCGGCTGTAAACCTCCCCGATGTTCACTTCACATGACAAGAGGCAGACAGTGGTGCTAGTGGGGGCGGGGGATCAGGAGGGCAGAGCAGGCTGGTACCAACTAATTAAAGAAACTCCTAGAATCCTCTTTTTTGTGGGGCTTTTTTTTCCCCCGACTGGCTGAGACAAAGCCACGCGACCCGTAAAGAGAAGGAGCCAAGTGACCCATGAAAAACCACAGGAAATAGAGTCTGTGAGGATGGAGAAAGAAAAAGGGAGAGAGCGCGAGAAAGCTAAAGGTGAGCGGGAACTGAAGGAGGGAACGGGAGAGAAAGGCATGGAATTAGCAGGACACAATAGCAATAATGTCAGGTCGTGCCCTTTAGGGTGCAGATTTGTGGGGAGGAATGAGAAAATGAAACGAGTAGTGAGTTCGGTCTGGACTTTATTACACTGGTGGCACGAGGTCTTCTGTTGGTCAGCGTTACACTCTGCTTAGACACCAACACACACACGGACTGCAAATCCAAACACATGAATGAAGGAATGAAGGAGGGAAATGAATGTGTAGAACCGATCTGCCTGGAAACAGTTTAGAGCCCCTTCAGTATGTATATTATGCATGCATTATGTTAAGCTTAGCATTTATATATTCTGACTTATTCGTACAGAGTCATCCAAACCAAACATGAGTAACCATCTTCATACTGTAGATGATGAAGAATGGTCTGTTTTCAGGGTCAGCTTCCTGTCATATGATGGCATTTGTGTCTGTCCATCAGGACCCTCAGCAGGAACTTTTACTGAGAACAATTTGGCCCTCATCCTTAATTTTGCCTCTGCTTATGTCTTTATGTCAGGCTGACCACAGCACTGTCGCTGACCACCAGGTAGCACATCATTATCCATCAGCGAGCCCAAATTTATGAACCCTCCAAACATCACTGCTGTTTTTGTTTACATCCAAAGTTCTAGCAGAGATGAATATTTTAGTTTCTTTTAGAAGTTCTTCAGTCAGAACATGAGTGCTAACTCGGCTACATCTCATAAATCTTCATTTATCGTAACACCTGGGAGGACAGCCGGACTGACCACACCATTGGAGCTGATATAATGTGGACCGTGTCTCAGAGTTTGACTGATTTTTAACAGAAGGACAATCTGGAGCTGGAATTGGCTGACGATGCCACACTGAAAAAGCGAGTGGGCAGGCCTCAAAGTCAAGCTCAGCCATAATTCTGGAGGATGATCATCTGATCTCAGCACTAGCCAGCATCTTTTTTCCTTGTTGTGCATTTTATCTGCTTTGTCCTCCCTGTAGTTGTCTCTGTGTGTACCAGCCTCTTTGCAACCTATTTCCTCCCCAGCTCCTCCTTTTCATTCTATTTCTGATTTAATTAGTATCATATCGGCTTTATTTTGCAATAGCAGAACACTACACAGAAGAAGCTGTTCCCTGGTTTATCCCTCGATGTATTATTTATATACGCAGGAGATAATAGACCAATGGAATTCAGAGCAAATTCTGAACAGAAAACTTGCAAAAATAGCAGCAAGGTGGATCAGCATGGGGTTACGATTAAAGATGAACTCATTTTTATTACAAATTAGTCAAAGTCTGCAGGTAAAATTAGCCCTGTGCAAAAAGACTCTGAAAACCTTTTCTCTGCCCACAGGAAGAAGCACTCACAGCCACAGCCATTAGATATAACAGTTATGCTAAAGTTTGAATGAGATGTCAACTTAAATTGTACCAGAAGCAACAAAACTATATGATGTGTTTTTGCTGACTGAGTGAGCCCCGCGTGCACAGGTCATAATATCACCTACGAACAGCTGCTCATTTGTAATAACTGATGGGAGATCACGGCTGATTTTTATTCCTGTGCAAATCGATCATGTCTCCAATTTGAGGAGGAAATTTCCTGCTGCATGCTGCTGATGGAGTCCCTTGATGAAACTTGTCCCGCGGGAATCAAACTCTAATTTCAGCTGCAGTTTGTTTTGCCTGTGTAATTTATTTTCTTTCCTCTTAAATGAACCTTATCTGGCAGCAGACGGAAATGTATGGAGACTAATATTCAATACATTCTGGAGTGTAAACTGCAGGTCGTGCTGCTGTTTCTGTTAAATATTTACACCGAGCACCTCGGGGATTTGTAGTTAGGGATGGAAGGGTGAGTCGTGAATCTGATGAGCTTTTGTGTCACATTTAATGCGTCTGTGTTGCGACATGCTCCTTTGTGCCTGAGCCACGTGGTTCTGGAACATGTTCAGAGCAGTAAAACCCCTTTAAAGGTGTGTAGAAATGCTTGTATTTGATGCTGTATGATAATAAAATGCCAGTTATTCAGTCTGATTCAACATTACTGCCCCCTTGGCCTAACACTTAGCCTCTAGCCTCAGCATCAGCATTCATAACGAGGCTCACCAATGCAGTCGTCACAGCTAAGTGCCCGGGAATGCGCTGGGTCAGTTTTATTTTACTGCCCTTATGCTTTACCCATCTGACAAATGTACACAGGCAAGCAGGAGCACGTTCATAAACCTGCACACACACTTAGTCACACATGCACATCCTTTTATCATACTTGTGAGAGCTTCATACAAACTTAATTTCATTTCCTTAGCTTTAACTTTAAAACCAAACCAATAAATCCTATGCTTATAAAAATAAAAATGATGACCGTCCTATAAGGCCCAAACAACAAGGGATGGTGGTCTTACTTCTCCATTGTAGTGGGAACATTTTGGTCCTTAAAAGAAAGGAAAATATTGCCGTTTCCCTTCCATAATCACCATCTTTCCTCCACTCCCGCTCCACAGTTAAACACACAAAATGAGTTCACACGGCTCTCTGAGAATGAAGACTGTTGTGGCAGCTCGCATTTATTAAACATTAAAAACATTTAAATCCCATATCCTGAATCACATTAACTATAATACTTCCCCCATAAACAGGGGAACAATAACCTCCAGAACATTGGAGGTTATGGAGGTGATTGAGAAATGAACGACTAACAGAGCACCTGCTGAGGAGATTTCTGCTCTGACACTACAGGAGGGGCCGGAAACAGGGTGATGCTATTTGAAAGCTCTGCTGCTGAAGCCTTTTATAAGCAGAGCAGGGGAGGATTGAAGCAGGAATTTCTCTCCAGTAAAGGCCAGCCTGATCATGCAAACCTCCACACTGCATATTTAATGAACTAAACCTATTTGACAGATTAACTGTTGGAACTGAGAGGTTTTGTTGTTGTTGATTTTCTTATAGATGACACTAAGGTGCAACATCCAGGCCTGAATAATGAAGAGCCAACACCTGCAGTTCCTCTGCAGTCCAGCAGAGGTGCTACAGTGAGTCAGTCCACATAGACTCCCATATTAAATCTTCATGTTTACAGCCTGATACAGAAACTGCTTTGGTCTCTGTAGATAATTCCCCCTTTAATAACAGCTGTACGGGGGGGGGGGTCAAAGTTAAAGTTTGCATTATTAGGAGCGTGACCTCTTTGACTGACAGGTGGTTGGTGACACAGGTGGCTGTAGCTGCTAGTTGTCTGCTAGGCTTCACCTCAGCTAACTGGAGTCCCTGAACTGGACCTCTGGACCGTGTTTGTGCTGTTGGAGCATTTTAATGCAATTATCTGACCTATAATGTGGCTGCCGTGGTTTCAGTGGACTGATCCAATAAGGCGGAGCTCCAGGTTTTCTGAGTGAATTTCGAGGATTTTGTTTGGATGTTACAGATTAGCAGGCTTCTGTGTCTGTGTGATGCTCCCATACAGTCTATGGATGACAACTTATCACTCCACCCTCTTGTCCAAATATGCCCACATCTGACTTCAGATAAACTGCATGGTGGCTGTGCTCATCTTTTATGTACAGTCTTTGTGGAAAAAAACAGTAAATGAACAATTTTTAGCTAAAATATCAGAACCACTTATTTAAATCACCTCAAACTCAGGTGACATACTTACTTGGTGAAAAACAGACAGACATACAGAGATTTCTTGAATTATTTGTAAAATGGTGCTTTTTATTAATAAGCCAAACTAACATACTGAATTTCAGCCTTACTTATGGGGAAATAATTATATTGAAAATAATATTTTCTCCAAAAAGGAAATAAATTTCCTCAGTTGACACGCTTATTCGCTGCATTCCTAAACCAGCTTCTGTATCTCTCTCTCTACACACACACACACACAGCTGACATTAACATAAGCTTCCAATGCTATTCATCAGCCTGATTTCTGCACATTTGTTTATGCATCGCTGCTGATTCATCAGCGCTAGCGCACTTCACACTTCAGTTGCTCTCACGACGCCAATGTTATTGTAACGGTAACACGTCTTCATCTGTGAACGCTCAAAGTTGCAGTTAATATTTGGTTTGCAGCTCCCCAGCATCACTGCGGCCTTCAATTCAGAAGCTTCTCTGATCATGTCTTTTTTATTGGCTTGTCTGTCTTTAACATCTGTCTTTTATGCCTCGTCTCAACACTTTCAGCTGCACCTTTTCTGGACAGGTGCCATAAAAGGCTTTTCTAGTGGTGACTCGCATTTAGTTCTGTATCACATCTAAATTTTAGTCCCAACAAGCTGAAATACTCCAAGATCTCAGACTGAGCGAGGCCGTTGGTGTTATTTAAAAAGAAAGTTGTGATTCAGAGTTCAGTGTGTGTGTGTGCGTGTGTGTGTGTGTGTGTGTGCGCCCACTGAACAAATGTGGGCTGCGTCTGTGTGTGAAGGTAAAGGGTGTGTGTGGATGTGTCTGTCTGTGCATAACAGTGGAACAGAAGAGCTGCCATCTGGTAAAGCCGTCCACCTGCTCACACTCTGGTGGTCTTCTCTTTTCCATGTTGTGTGTGTGTGTGTGTGTGTCTGTGTGTGTGTGTTTGAGGTAGGTAGCATCTTGGTGGTCTCTTAAATCCCTGCCTCTGCCTTGGCCTGATTGAGCAGAGGTGGGTGTGTGTCTGTGGGTGTGTGTGTGTGTGTGTGTGTGTGTGTGTGTGTGTGTGTGTGTGTGTGTGCAGGCGCCAGGCAAAAAACTGTATGCACTCTTTGCAGGCAGTTATTACTGCCTGTGCTTACATTTCCCAGCATGCACGGTTGTGAAGCTGATAGTTGATGCTTTGAAGGTTCAGTCTTTGGCAGCACCTGTAAACACTGGTGTGTATACACTGGTAAAAAGGTGAAACATCAGTGGGCCAAATGTTGAGAGAAAATAAAAATATCTCTTCATCGGCTCTCAATAAGTGTTTAGGATTCAGGATGAAGATGAGTATGTTGAAAGCAAAGCGTCTCCTCATTGGCGCCGTCTTAAATCCAGAGCTGAATTTAAAATACTGTTCCTTAAACTCCTGGATGATGAGGCCCCATCACATCTTAAACGTGTCACAGTAACATATTATCCCACTGAAGCCCTTCACTCTCAGGCTGCAGACTTACTTACTTGTGGTTCGTATTCACACTCAGTGCTCCCTCTGTGTTTGCACAGTACACCAGTCATTCATTTGTCCTTTGGAAAGGCTCAGAATACACAAGGTTACACACAAGGTTTCCTGTGTGAAACACAGGGAAAAAAATCCTCCTGAAGCATTAAATACTCTTCAGAGTAACAGCACATCTGTGGACAGCTGGACTAGTTAAATATGAGACGGGCGCACATGAGGTGGAGAGTCTAAAAGTCACGGCTGAGTCACTGTTAGTGGAGACGCAGCTTTGTAGTCAAAACAAAGACGCTGCAATTAACTCAGAATATTTATCAAATCAGTACCAGAGACTGTGGGTACTCCTAGTTTTATATTCTGGGCTCATTTTATTAATTTGATTGGTTTCAGTAATCAAACTATTCATCCATCCGTTCTCTTCCGCTTATCCTTTTCAGGGTCACGGGGGGCTGGAGCCTATCCCAGCTGTCATGGGCTGAGAGGTGGGGTACATCCTGTACAGGTCACCAGCCTGTTGCAGGGCTGTCACAGAGAGACAGACGACCATTCACACCTATGGGCAGGATAGAACCCCCAGTCACCCTAAGCCCAGTACCTGCATGTCTTTGGACTGTGGGAGGAAACTGGAGTACCTGAAGAAAACCCACACAAACACAGGGAGAACATGCAAACTTCCACACAGAAAGGCCAAGGTGGATTTGAACCGAGACCTTCTTGCTGTGAATGCTAACCACTGCACCACCATGCTGCCCCGTGATTAAGCTAATTCAGTGGATAATTCTGAAGGGACTTCCTATAGACCTTCATCGTGGTCACACAAATACCAAGGTCGTGGCAGAATAGCACCACCATGTGGTCAACCACACATCTACAATCCTGCTTCTGCTAGCTTCAGCAGCCCAAAGGCGGTGACTGCAGAGTGCAACCACACTGCATTTTGGACGTGAGAAACATACAAGCTGCAATTTGTGCTACTTTTGGCACCCATTGAAAAAACAAGTATGCATGGATGGCAGGACACTGCATCATATGGTGACTGACAGCTGGTTGTCATGGTTTCTGTTCTGTTAGTTTTCTATGCTGTCCATCACAAAGAGCACAGTATGGGCTTTTTTAAACTGCAAAATTTCAGCCCTGTTACATGCAAAAAATGCAGGTCTTTGCTGTGTTGTTAATGTTTTACCTCACATGGGTTTGCCGCAGCATGCTTGTCAGGTAAATGTGTTGCCCAGCGGTCACATTGAAGCAACTGGAACAAGTATTTCGCACAAACATGCAGCAGAAAAACCATCAAAAGTTAAAAATTAAGTGTGGGTCAGTGGAGGTGAAGGTAAATGTATGTGTCCTGTTTCACTGCACTCGCCTCCTCTTCTCTAACACTCTTCCTCGCACCGTGTCAGGTGAGTGCCAATCTTCACACTGCCTCTGGCAACATCTCCATGGAATCATCCGGCACTGGCAAACACTTCACATCAAATGCAAAATAAACAGCCCATGCCTGCTCATTAAAAAAGTCTAAGTGCTCCCGGTTGCTGCTGGTCACTGTGAATGTTTCGAAGAGCTCGGGGAAAATGGCCGACTGTCAGACGGGCCTGTAATAGTGTGTTTGCTTCTTTCATTAACTCTCACCTTCAAATGTCGAGAAGGATCCTCTGACACAAAGTGCAGGTCAGATTAACTGTGCAGCTCAAACAGCCCAATAAAAGGTTGCTCTAATGTCATTTATGCTGTTGATTTATGCTGCTCGCAGTAAAAAGCTTTTTCTTTATGGCTCGACTGCACTTACATGGTGTTCATGTATTTTTCTGCAAACAAATCCAAGAATAAAAAAGGAAAAAGAGAAAAAAACAATAAGGCAAATACACGGGCAGCGACCGGAGAGGCCGACAAAGATGGATGGACAGAAAAAGAGAGAAGGGAGAGGAGGAGGAGATCATGAGAGCAAGACACAGAGGAAGAGGGGGGATGTTCACTAGCCGATGACCAAATGATTCGTGACAAGTTAGCTCAGTGCACAGACCTCTGGGGTCACCCGGGACGATAATGGGGAGGGTAAGTGGAAGGGAGGGGTGACGAAATGAGACAGAGCAGAACAAAAAGAAAGGGAAAGGAGAGTGCGATTGAAAGGGAAAGATGGGGAGATTAGCCGAGAGGGAGAAAGAACCCCAGGAGGTGACAGTGGGTGCAAATGTGGGTCGACTGAGAAAAATAACAGAACAGGAGTTTCTAATAGTTTGTAACTTCAGAAAAACGCTGCATTCAGAACAATTTCCGACTGCTAGCAGTGAAGCTGGGAGGTATGGCGTGATGTGAGCCTTTTCAGCAGTTTGTTCCTGACTGAAATATCCAGACAGATATTAGATGGATTGCAGTGATTATTTTGTACGGACCAGAGGATGAACCTCGCACACCGAGCCTCGCCTTAACCCTCCTAACGCCGCCAGCAGGTTCACATTTGTAGCTTGCAGTAACACAGTTTAGCTGCTTACAGTAGCATTTCCAGGAATTCTTTAAATGGCGCTTCCATTTTCCCTGTCAGGTCATCATCGGGTAAAAGTAAATTTAGGTATTATTTGGAGGCACATGTGCAGCCCATATAGATGTATCACATGAAAAGTTGCTGCTTACTGTGAGGTGCTGCAAGTATTTAGACAAGTGGGTTTAGGTCCTGGCCCACGTTATGGAAGCTTATATCCACCACTGACACAAAAGCAAGCTTCCATGACGTACAGTCCAACTGGATCTGAAGTGGGCAGTAGAAGAGTCAAAGAGGCCACGCCCCTAATAATGCAAAATGTAAGCCTTAATACAAATTAAACAGGTGACTTATAAAAACATTCTCCCCCTGTGCAGTGAAATTAGCTACAAAGTAGTGGTGTGCGATACTGCAAGATTTGGAATCGATCGATACCAAGTAAATACAGGGCCAGTATCACTGATACTGATACCGATACCGATCATTTTTAACAATTTTCATGTTTCAAGTTTAAGTGTTTTGTGATTTTTTTTTCTTTATTATGGATCATTAATTAGTTAAAAGCCAGAATAGAATTGGGCAAAGTTTATAGGTAAATAGAAAATACTTTATCAAAATAAAAGTTTTTGTTCTGAAACAATAGAACAGCAACAAAACAATTTTCCCCATACATTGTGATGTCTGGAAGTATAATATAAAAATGTAATAAAAATATCCCTTCATTCAATATTTTTCTGGATTTTTTTTTCGTAAATAAACAAGCTGTACAAAATTATCACTCCACAACAGTTACGCTTCTGGCCCCACCCCCTACTTCCGGCCTTCGATTTAATATAAAAAATATAAGAACAATTTGGCCCTTTAAGTTGGTTTTTTCTAACTATATTCTTACATTTCTCTAACCCCTCTGAATTGGAGGGGAAAGAGAAATATCAAAAAAGTAACTTAAAGGGCCAAATTGTCTAATATTTGTGACATCAAATCGCGGGTCAGAAGTAGGGGGCGGGGCCGGAAGTGGCCCGCGGGCCGGGAGTGCTGACAAGTTCCTTTTTTGCCCCAAATAAAATGTGTTACATGTCATGTGACAGTATAATGTAAAAACTGTGCAGGGAGGGGAGGAGCAAAGTGTGCCTGCTCTGTGCTGTTAAACAGTCAGCTCGCATCTTTGATGAAACTGCAGCGCTGCATACAGGAGAGGAACTGAAGCTGAAGTATCGATCTTATTACACTAGTATTGATCAATATCAATACCAACGTTGGTATCGATATTATTGATATTTGGATCGATCCTCCCACCACTACTACATGGTTTAACATGGCAGTCTGTGGGGACTGGCTCACTGCTGGAGCCTCTGCTGGATGTTAGAGGAACTGCAGGTTTTTGTGCTTCATTTTTCTACCTTGAAAGTCCCCCCCCCCCGTTCCCCCCAGTATTTTGCTATTGTTTTGCCAAACTGGGGCTAGGAGAGACACTGGGACCAGGCCTGAGTCATCATAACCTTTGTCAGTTAGACTTTAGTGACTAAAAGCCTGAATTTATAATGAGACACTTTTATTTGACCTGAGTCCGGATCTTTCCATGATAAATATTTCAAGACATTATAAATATTTCAAATCTTGACAGTATTGCGCTGTATACTTTCACTTTTGTGGCAGCACCAAACAATCGGGAGAACTGAGTTCACTGAGTGCTCTCCGGCGATCAGACAGAATCAGAAAATAAAGATGGCAGAGAAAGAAATTACTGCTATAGGAAGAAACAGTGACAGGCAGAAATTAGGAGGAGAGAGAGACCCAGAGAGGTGGCTTGACTCATCAGAGAGCCCATTATCTCTGTGGAAGAAAACAGGAGATGTGTGAACAGCAACAACACGCAGCAGTACAGCAGGAGAAAATACCAGAGTCCGCCTGTGAATGCCACCTCCCTCTGTGTTGGTGGTTAACAATAACAGGTCAAGGAGAGGGTCAGCACAAACATGCCATTAGGAGGAGATGGGCAGGCTGTTTTAACAGCTAATCATCCCTCATCCCGGCTGCGCTGCGGCGGCATTTCTTCTGCTGCGCTGTCACTGCCGGCGCTGCTCTTCACTCAGCTCACTTGTCAGACCATGAAAGGGGGAAAATATGGACTCATTCTACACCGAGAAGTCTGGCATTTACTAAATATGACACATACAGCAGCGTAATAATCCACAGCATACAAAGTGGTGGTAGTGGGTTACTGCCCGGGTGCGATTGGCTCTGAGGCTCTGAGCAACCACTGGAAGGAAATTTCACAGAGCTGCTACCATTAAGCTTCTGTTAGTCATGAATTAAAATGAGTTTTGAGCTGCAGCAGTTACTTTAAAAGAAACTGCTCTAAATAAAACATTTCCCAGCCTTTTATACCAGTATTTAACCAGACAGCAAATGCATTTGGGCCTAATCAGGGCTACTTACAGCACTTTCAGCTCAGTTACTGCACTTGCAAATGTTGTCTGGGACAGATGTGGCCTAAAAGTCATGAGGTGGCATTGAATTGTGTTTTTCTTGCTTTGCCTTTTTTGGTGGGGGTGTGGGCACATTAAAAGACCAGTTACAGAATGAACTGACTGAAGTTTACACAACAAGGATGCTGTGAATAGATAATTCTTTGGTGCCAGATGGAATCAGCTGGAGGTACTTTGCTCTGTGACTGTTTATTACCACAGACCTCATAAAAGATTATCAGACTCCTGAAGTGAAATTCAATAACAGCACATATGGTGGTACAACTGAAACCTCTTCTTCTTCCTCCTCCTTCTTCTTCTTCTTTCAGCTGCTCCTTTTATAGACTGCCACATTGGATCATCTTACCCCATCCCAGCATCCTCCTCTGTCACACCAACCCTCTGCCTGTCCTTCTTCACTACATCCATGAACCGCCTCTGAGGTCTTCCTCTTCTCCTCCTGCCTGCAGCTCCATCTTCAGCATCCTTTGTCCCTCCGCTGCACAGGTCCAAACCATCTCAGCCTCTCTGACTTTGTCTCCAAACAGCTCAGCCTGAGCTGTCCCTCTGATGGACTCATTTCAAATCCTGTCCATCCAGGTCACTCTCTCTGAAGATCTGAGCTCAGCTCATTTAGTTTATCTGAGCTCTTTTCTACTTGAGTGAGCTCTTTCTTTTCATTTGTTGCTGTTTGTGCTGTTCTGGCTGCTGTAATCAGGGGTTTCCCAACTTTTGGCATGAATGAAGTATATCTGATTTTACTTTATCTTGAATAAATGTCCAGAATCTTTTCAGGATGGCTACTGTAGATACCTACAAACATTCCCGTTTTTCCCAGGGTTTTCCTATATTGAGTTATTTTACATCGTGTAGATTTTGTTTGATTTAGTCTGTGCACACGTGTGTATATGTGTATATGTATATGCCAGTATATGTGTACATATTGGTTTGTTGTTTTTATGTCAAAAAATAAAAGGTAATCAATCAATCAGGACACATGGGAGATGGCGACAGGCCGGGGCTTGAGGCCGGGGCCCAGAAGTTCACTCAGAGTTGGAGAAAGATGGAAGAAAGAGGAGAGGAGAGGAAGAAGAGAGGTTAGATTTAAAGGGAACGACTGCTCGGTGACATCTGATAAACTGGAAATTTAAATCTAACATCTGTATATGACGTGAAGTTATGTTTTTTTCCATGTCATAAAACATCCTGAGAAACAATCTGAGGTATACTAACTTTGTGTTATTCAAAAGTTGTATGAAAATGCTGCAGTTTAGTGCAGGATAAACAGGTTAGTTTGCTGTACTGTGGTGAATTTCCAGTGGAGCTCTGTGCTGGACTGGTGCAGAGCAGCTGTGCTGTTCATGGTCAGAGTTACAGGTTACATCAAGTGTAGCAGAGATGAGTTTGAATTTAAGCTGATGATGCTTAGATTCATTCACTGAATTCATCCTGCATACCAACTGCATGCTGTCAGTATACAAACAGTATCAACAGCCTACTGTCAGCTCGTGATGCATCTGCTTACATCTTGCTGGATTCAGTTCATCCACAGTGAGCAGTAAACCTCAGAGCAGCAGCAGGTCAGCTGATCACAGCCTGGACACAAAGGAAATCAACCGCACATCACAACAGAAAGTTATGATTCTTTTCCCGCACACAGAGCCACTACAACTGATCTTAGGGTTGCTTCACCTTCTGAATCCCACTACAACCTTTGAATGTACTTGTTTTTGTGTTTAGGTGTGGAGGCAGAGTCACTCTCTACAATGTAGGCAGCAGAAAATAGAACTATTTTTAATTCTCCTAAAAAATAAATATTTATAGATACCTTTAAAAAAAACAGCAAATGACTAGTCAGAGTCCTGTTTGTACACGGCTGTGCAGTGAGATAACATATTCACATTTATTCAGTTATCTGGAGTTCATTCTTTGTGACAGATAAGCTCTGTTATCCTCACTGCTCGGCTGGATCAGATCAGCAGCTCTCGTCGTGTCACATTTCCTACTGTGGAGACACCATGAGGTTAAAGTAACGCGATATGATTTGGGTTTGAGACTGAAGATCTGCTGCCTTCCTAAAGAGCCTCTGTTTATTCAACTGCTTCCACCCTGAATGTAGTTTTGTAAACTTTATGATTATTTCAAACCTGAGCAACAAATTAAATACACTGACTCACACTTCTTTGTCATGTTTGTACAGTTTGTCTGCCTCTGGAGGATTTCACCTGCTGTCGCTGTGTATTTTCTGCAGAGCGCGCCTGTTGCTTCTCCCAGAGATGTTGTATATGATAGCTGAAAAATGACCAGAAAAGCATCATCATCACCTGTACTGTGACACTGTGACAGTTCAGTCTGTGGAGCTGATTGCTGGAAATCAGGTATCAGAGAGACAGTCGTACATCTGTCACTGAGATCCCACAGTTTGTTCTGAATAGGCTGTTAAAAACACATCTGCTGGATGATGATGATGATGATGATGATTTTGTAGCATAAATGGCCTGTTATCAGTACAGTGAATGCTTTCCTTATTTCCTGTCATATATCTCCTGTTCCAGTGCTGGATGTTCACGTGAAACATGGTCAAACTTTCAAATGGGGTCACTGTGTGCACGAGTGATCCCGGTGAGCCAGCAGCTCAGGCTCTGCCTCAAATCCTGACCTCGGTCAGCGCTGGCTGCTCGTCTTCTCTGTAACACCACAGAAACTCAGGAAGTCTGACATTTGTCAGTAAAAAACAGCAAAAGTTTTTCAGTCACAAACCGTCTGTTACAGTGAATGAAACACTAATATTCAGTAATGAAGCCAGACAGACCCGTCCGGGGTGTGCCCTGCCTCTCACCCTATGGCAGCTGGGGTAGGCTCCGGGCCCCCGCGACCCTGAACTGGATAAGCAGGAGAAAATGGATGGAAACCAGACAGCGCCTCCTACCGGCACACTGGACCCTAAATCAAGAATCTGTCATATTTCAGCCTGGAGTCCTTAAAAACTGTCAAGTTTACAGCTTCTTTCCTCTTTTTTACACGACAGACTTGACCAAAGTAACAGCAGCAACCCCAAATAAAGTAAAATGCAGTCTATACAAACTGGTACACAAAGACAGCCACAATGCAGTCATCTCAGGATGGAGCTTGTTGTTCAGGAAGAGGAAAATGTGTTTCAGGGCCAGCAGGAGTAGAAAAACTCTGGCTGGAAACAAAGAATCCTCATCCCTTGTAGGGATTCTGAGGAAGGGAGAGTTTGTAGGTTTCATTACGCTGCTATGCAGTGGAGTGCGGTCAGGCTGACCGAGCCCATTAGCCTTTCTGAAACAGCACCATGAAGTTCTGCCAGAAGCAACAGAGCCAAGTAAGACCAGATGCAGAGGAAAGTATCTGCCAGAACACACTGCCTTCTACAGCTAGAGCGACCTAGCTGCAATATTCTCATGCACTCCTGCAGTTGTGTGCATGACAGCAGGGCCGGCAATCAGGATTAAACTTTTGGGTTTGTTTCCCTTATGAAGCTGTCGTTTCTTTTTAGATTATGTGTTCTTCTTGTTATTCCTTTTTTTAAATTTTTTTTTTAAAAAAAGCATATTTATTTTTGTTTGTACAAGTAAGTGAGGGGGTGGTGGGAGGAAGAGATCCTGGAGAGGTGGAGGCATGCTGTAAGAAGAAAGGTGATGATCAGTGAGCAGCAGTACATCTGCTGAGAAAGACAGAGGTGGTACTGAGACCTGCTGTGATGGATGGTTTGGAGATGATGGCACTGACAAAGACAGGAAGCCGAGATGGAGTTTGGAGACATTCAGTTAGAGAAGCGAGGCTGAGACGGTTGGACATGTACAGAGGACGGAGAGTGGATATACTGGACAAAGGATGCTGAAGATGGAGCTGCCTGGCAGGAAAACCTCAGAGGAGGTTCATGGATGTAGTGAAGGAGGACATGCTGGGATAGTCCGCTGTGGCGACCCCTAAAGGGAGCAGCTGAAAGAAGAAATATTTGTTGTTCATTTGAATTTGATTTGAAGTTTGAAGAAAATCCTGACTGTGATTTTTCCTGTAAGTCAGCGGTGCTACATGAGTCACTGATTGTTATTTATTTCCAGCAGAGAAGAATATAGTCGGTGTTTGTGAACGCTGTGTACTCTGCATTAATGGGCAGCATCAAGGCGAGCGGTCGCTCTAACAGTTAATCAGCATTTTGAGCACAGAGGTCTCGGCCGTTTCCCCATCTCTGAATGTATCTCTGCAGCTTTGGCCTTCCCCTTTTTGGCCTTTAATTCCTATCATCATTTTGCATCAATTGGCTCGTTAGATTGAGCAATTATGTGCTTGAAGATAAAAGCCTCTGCAGTACAGAGTGGTTCTTCTTTTTAACCCAACGCTGATGTAAACAAACAAAACACTTCGTGCTTTTTTATCAGAGCTGTCATACGATGTGATTATGCAGCTCTGGCCTCTCTGTGAACTTGCAAGAAATAAGTCAGAACTAACAATCTGAGGATTTCGTAAATCCACAGGACATTAAAAGAAACACAGTAGCTGTGCAGAGATTTGTAATGTTGTTAAAGAGATGCATTCCTGCGGCTCATAATGAGCATCAGAGCAGCGTAGTGAGGGTTAGATTTGTTTCTGAGCGTGGTGTCAATGTATGCCAGGGCCTGATACAGAATGCAAAGTTTCCAGGGTGATTTGAATGGTAAGTGGAATAACTGCGAGGGGTTAGGGAGCCTGGTGGTGATGATGCACAGCCCGGAGTTGACTTCAGGGGAAAGGGAGCTTGTTCCTGGGAGGCAACAGAGCAGATCTAAGAAAGCACAGTGTGCACTTGCACAGTGGTCTGTGTACCTCGCAGAAATCTCTTCCTCTCCATCTCTGTCCCTGCTGGCCTCTAGACCTGCCAGCGTCCATCAAAGAAGAACCATCAAGGCTTTAAAAGATTTTCCGCTCCGTCTTTCCTGCCCCCACCCTTTCGAATCAATGGGTGTCGCGTCTGGGAGACAGTTGGTCAACAAACACTGATGGTGCAAAGGGAGCGGAGGGGCAGAAAAAAGAGAAGGTACAGATTTAAAAAGACTGCACTGTAACATCTGATAAGTTTGATTACTTAAAGATGATTTGATTACTTCTTGCTGCCTCAAAAAATTAAATAACATCAACTCAAGGGAATGAGTGCTTTAACGAAAGCACTGGTTTGGGAATTACAGCCATTTTTATGCACAGTCCCTCATTTTCATGTAATGGTTTTATGGAACTGACGGTTTCAGGTCCAGGTGAGGCCGGTTCCCCTGATCTTCAATGATAAAATGAAACAGATAAAATATCTGGAGCTGATTCCAACTGTTCAACTTGTTTTTAACTGGCACTCAGAATAGGAGGTCCAAAGAGATCTCAGTGCAAGTGAAAGAGGCCATCATTGGGCTGACAAAACTAAATAAACCAATCAGAGAGAGAGAGCAGAAACTTTAGGAACGGCCAAATCACCAATCGGGTCATCTGTAAAAAGAAGGAATGCACTGAGCAGCCCAGCAACACCAGAAGACCAAAATCATTTCTGTGCTGGAAGCTGCTTTTCTGTTACTGAAGACAAAGCTGGAGGCAGAGAGACCCACAAACAAGCAGCAGGAGAAGGTGGCTGCAGTAAAGGCCTCTCAGAGCATCTCCTTTGGCCCGTGGGTTCTAGAATTCAGGCAGTCACTGACTGCAAGGGATTTCCATTCAAGTATTAAAATCAGTCCTCACATGTACAATGATGTTAGTTTGTCCAATTACTTTTGAGCTTCTGGGGAACTGTGTGTAAAAATTGCTTTAATTTGAAAGTCTGCATTTCAATTGCATCTCGATTGTTTGA
Source organism: Pterophyllum scalare (assembly GCA_024447675.2). Classification (NCBI taxonomy): domain Eukaryota; kingdom Metazoa; phylum Chordata; class Actinopteri; order Cichliformes; family Cichlidae; genus Pterophyllum; species Pterophyllum scalare. The sequence goes on along the minus strand of JAMQGT020012707.1, from coordinate 14,962 downwards.
TGTACAATCCACTGTGTCCGTGCACAGAAGCAAAATTATTTTTAATACACAGTCATTGGACCTAAATGTAAATGATGACTAAAGATTGAATAACTGCAAAAACTCTGAGGAAAGGGCATTCTCGAAGAGGAAAATAGAAGGTTTAGCAGGATGATGGAAATTTAATTGACCCGAAGGAGCCAAAGGTGTTGGGCGGGGGTAAAAAGAAGAGATGTGTGGATGTGTGGAGGCTATAAAATGATTTTCACTATGATTTTAAGTCCTGAAACGGTTGGCTGAGCTGAAACTTCCCTCAGGCTACAGCACATAGCTTTTAATTTTAGGAATATCCCTCCAGCAGTTAACACCATTTGACAAACATTTAACCAGCATCTCGATTTTTTTTTTCTAACTGTGTCCAAAGTGAACCTTTAGCTTTGCAGGTTAGCAACATAAATGAATTTGAAGTTAGACGTTATTAAATCTCTTCTGTGTGCACGCAGACTTCTCTGATCTTTGAGATTAAAGCAGAGATTATCTCTGAGCTTTGGGGCAGTCCATTTCGCACAAACATTAAAACCACTGAACCGAGAGCGAAACAATATCAAAATGAAAAATCTGAAGCTGATTAATGGATGTTGAGGTGTTTCTTCCTGGAAATTAGGTGGGACATCAGGGAGTGTTTTTCTGGTAATTTTCCTGTATTTGATCTTTACTCAGAAGCTGCTGAAGATAATCACAGAGATAACCTGGAATCCTGGAAGTGTTTGAGACCTCAAAGAAATATTTCAGCAAAGAGTGAGCACAGCATGCCCCGGGGCTCAGGACGCTTTGAACACATTTTAACCACCACTTAATTGTTTGTACTGAATATAGTCAGGTGTTGGGAAATGTGGAAATATGTATGAAGCCCTTCTGTTTCTGACTGAGGTGCAGCTCCTGTTAGCTACAGTCTGCAAGCTAATCTGATCTGACGGCAGGGCGCAAAGTGTCGCACATTTCAGGGACATTTAAAACCTGATTTGATTAACGAGGAGATTAAAGGTTTCATATCAACGTTTAACCTTGTCCATTGCATTTTGTTCAGTTTTGAATGTTTTCAGTGTTTTCTGCCTTTTAGACTCATCAACAAGTCGGACTAATGTTTTTCTCGTTTGAACGACCATCCCTGGTATTTGACTGAGTTAAAAAAAAAAGTGAAAGAGGAAATAAAGACATCATCGTTTTCCAAAACAGTATTCGATCATAGGCGGCCTGGAAAAAAGTCAAAACTGTTCCAAAGTTCAGACATTAGCTTGAATGAACAGCAGCCACACCGGTGACTTCTCTGGAAACATTTTCGTTACTGTTAAAATGAGCATGAAAACCAGCTGATAGTGCGCCGCTGTGTGTTGTTCTGTCCAGGGATGCTTTCTTTGGGATCATGGTCATGCTGAAAAATGAAGCTGCTGTTTTCCACATGGTATTGCGTGGTGACTCAAAATCTGATGGTCCCTTTCTGTGTTCATAACTACACCAGATCTCCAACACTATGAAACCATGACGGAGCCTCCACCATGTTGGACACTCGCTGCTGACCTCCTCCATACATGCTGATGAAAGTTTGAACCAAAAATGTCAAGCTGGATTCATGACTCCGTCAGACCTGCTGCCTCTGATTTTCAGTCTACTTCCTGTGCTCTTTGGCACACCTCAGCCTTTTTTTTACCTCCGCCAAGGAGGTCACGCTTTTGGTGGCGTTTGTGTCATTCTGTCTGTAAACGCAGTAGCTTGAAAAGTTTTGAGTGAATTCTGATAAAACTTTTTAGAGGTGTAGAGTGGGGTCATATTGAGAATCCGTTAACATTTGGCTCGCATCCACGGGCAAGGTCTTCAAGGTCAACGCCATGATTTATTGGTCGGAAATCGACAAAAAGCCTTATAGGTTAGAAACTATGATTCTTACAAGTGTAAGATCTTTGACCTCTCCTTTAAGGTCAAATAGGGTCAAACTTTAATAAAATATCTTTTATTTTTAAAACTCTGCTTCAAATTCTGCTGCCTTTGTTTGTATTGGCAACATTTGGGAAATGATACTGGTATGTGTGTATTTAAATATCACATTAGAGTTTGCATCCAAATATCATCTGACCTCTGACCTCACTTTTACATTTCATTTCTGAAAAGAAGAGCTTTTGCTCAAGACCAGAAAGTCTGACTCCTTGGAAGCAAAATATGAACATTTCCAACCATAAAACAATTAAACTGAAACAAGTAATCCTGCTAACCGAAACTGAACTGAACTGGAAACAGAACGCCTCATCAGCAGCTCTGAGCAATAACAGGAAACTCCTGACCGCTCGAGGGTTAACCGCTAGGTGATCCTGGTCTGCAGCCCACTTGGACCTTCATCTTCTCCTCTGGCTTTTTTCTTTTACTTCCAATTGCTGGTTAGATTTCAGCACTAAAAGCTACTAGTTGAAATCACAGTTTAGCTTAAAATATACCCCTTAACAACAGTAACATTACTCATTGACGAAACAGCAGGTTGACTGATCACTCTACCTTCACAGCACCTTATGTATAAATTAGCCACACCGGCAGCTTTGACAAACAGTAACTGATTTTCCGGAGATGAGAATGAGCTGCAGTTCAACAGCGCCGGAGGATCGGGTACATATAATCCAAGACAGAGGAAAACATCCAGTTTGGCTTATTGTACTTTAGGAACATGTGTTCTATCATAATAACCCAGCATTAGCAGAAATTTAATCAATGGAGCAAAGAAGGAACGAAGGAAAAAAAAAACCCAGCTACATCCTGAGTTAACCTACATGTTAAACAGCAAAGCTGAGCTCACTTTAAATGACTTCTAATGAATAATTCATTCCCCTCTCACCACAGAAAGAGCTTCCTTCCTATAAAGAGGTTGAATGCACTCAGATTCTGTATCGATATATTCCTTTTGTGCGCTTCATTGTGGATCACGCTTTACATCAGCTTCTTATACAACCACTTTTGTGCTACTCTATTAAACTCAGATGAACACATTTCCTCATCTTTTCTGCCAGTTCCTGTGTGTGTGTGTGTGTGTGTGTGTGTGTGTGTGTGTGTGTGTGTGTGTGTGTGTGTGTGTGTGTGTGTGTGTGTGTGTGTGTTTGTGTAATTAGTTTGGTATATGGGTTATCAAACAGGCACCTCCCAACACAGATGTTTGGTTAAATTAAACCCATGGCACCTCCACAAGACTGGAGCAGTAAATTCTGGTAAAAGCGCATCGCTGCCACTTAACTGCACTGAGACTGTGCAGCACTTGAACTTACTGTACGCTGTAGTGTCATTATGGTTCATTAGTCTTACTAAGGAGAAACTACAATATTATGGTAAAATAAGTGTTGTACAGCCTCATTAATATCATTCTACTTTCAGTAATTGTCCCCTATATAATCTTCAAAATTGTAATAAAGGCTTTCTGGTGCAACACTAAAATAAGATGCTCAATAAACAGCTAAATAAAATAAAGCTGCACTCCTGCATCATCAGTGCTCTGCTAATTTATTTTGTTTGGTCATTCACATCATAAGCTAAGGGCTACAACCCACCAGAGGTTTTAAAAGATGATGATGATTTTTGTTCTTTTTATTATTGATATTAATTTCAGTGCACTGATTTGCACAGATCCAGAACCTAAAAACAAAACTCTGGAGAAAATCCTGCACAAATAACCACCGCAGGGTCAGAGGCAGGCTCATCGTCAGAAAAGCTGCATTTGCACTGAACTTTCCCCACGGAGTAGGAACCTTTAGAGGACCAGGCTCCAAATTCAATTCTGTGGAAACTATTTCATCCACTCGGAATAGATTCGGGCGGAAGCTATAGAGGCACAGAGAGCTGAACAGACATCTCTCCAGCACAGACACATAAATTTAGCTGCCAGAAACACCTGAGAGGAGGAGACTGACGCCGATTGGCTGGTGGTCACTGCTGCTGCCAAGCAGGACCGCGTTAGCACAGCTTGGCCTCCTGCAGTGATGCTGTAATGGAAACACATGTCATCACGGCTTGGCTCAGCACGGTGTGGCTAAATCGGACCAACCCAGGCAGGTTGGAAACCCTTTAATGACAGCTGATCGCCGCAGCCTTAAATTTACCGTACAGGCATGAGATCGATGTTGAGCTTCACGTTGAACCTTTGATGAGAAAACAATTAAGTGTATTTTCCTTTAAAAAATATTGTTTTTAGGTGTGTATGTGAGGTGCGACTTTTGAACTGAGAGTGGCTTGTGTGAAAAAGTAATTACCCCATTTGTTAAATCTGTGATCAATCACATTTTCTGGAAATCTGAGTTTACTTTCACTGCTGCATCCAGGCCTGATGACTGCCACACCTGGTGAATCAAGAAACCTGCCTGCCAAAGTGAAGCAGGCTGAAAGATCTCAGAACACAGCACATCATGCCATGATCCAAAGAACCAGCTGAGAAACAAACTCGCTGACATCTATCAGTCTGGAAAGGGTTACAGAGACATTTCTAAGGCTTTCGGACTCCAGAGAACCACGGTGAGAGCCACACATGGAGAGAACTTGGAACAGTGGGGAACCTTCCTAGGAGTAGCTGGCTACCAAAATTACTCTAAGACCTCATCAACGACTCATCCTGGAGATCACAGAAGAACCCAGAATAACATCTAAAACACTGCAGGTCTCAGTTGGCTCAGTTAAGTTCAGAGTTCATGATTCAACGATCAGAAAGAGATGGGGCAAACATGGCCCCCATGGGATAGCTCCAATGAGAAAACCACTGCTGACCAACAAGAACACAAAGGCTCATCTCACATTGGCCAAAAAACATCTGGATGATCCCCCGAGACTTCTGGGGAAATATTCTGTGGACTGACAAGATGGAAGCTGAACTTTTTGGAAGGCGTGAGTCCCGTTATATCTGCATAAACTAACTCAGCATTTCATAGAGAGAACATCAGACCAACAGTCAGACATGGTGGTGGTGGTGTGATGGTTTGGGGCTGCTTTGCTGTTTCAAGACGACCTGCCGTAATTGATGGAACCATGAATTCTGATCTCTACAAGAAAATCCTGGAGGAGAATGTCCGGCCATCAGTTCGTCCCTGAAGCTCAAGAGCACTCGGGTTATGCAGCAGGACAACGAGCCGAAGCACACCATGAAGTCCCCCTCAAGTGGCTCACAAAAACAGATTTAAGGGTTTAAGTGGCCGAGTCAAAGTCCAGACTTAAAATAGATTGTGATGCTTTCCAGTGACCTTAAACAGGCCGTTCATGCTGGAAAACCCTGCAGTGTGGCTGGATTCAAACAATTCTGCAAAGTAGCGTGGGCCAGAGTTCATGTGAAGGACTCACTGCCAGTTATCACAACAATGATTGCAGTTCTTGCTGCCAAGGGCGGCACAACCAGTTATTAGGTTTAGGGGGCAAGTTGTTTGTCATACAAGGCTGGTTTGGGCAGCGTGCTGTATACACTCTGGTTATCTTTGTCTAATATTAAGATTTGTTTGATGGACTGAAACATTTAAGCTTTGGTGCTGATCAGACTTTGAAGTCAAGGACCGCAGAGCTGATGAGTGTGCAATGTGTTTGCAAGTAACAGATCACTGAAAGTACATCAGTCTGTGACAGTCCTGTGATGCATTATAGTAATCAATTCACTTACTAAAAAAACGATGCCTTTACTTGTATTGTAAGCTCTACAATTATGTGCAAAATAGTTTAATAGAAACAGGGCTGAGTGATGGCCAACGTTTGAAGAGCGATGGTTTCTTCTAACATCTTCACTGATGGTAAACATGACAACTACCTGCCTCTGCCAACACAACTTCAGATCCCTTAAAAAGCAGCGCGCTAACCTCTGCATACACAATCGGTGATGGTAACACAAAGCTAGGAGAGAATATCCAGAGTGGCCAAGGTGCTGACCACAGCCGGACTGTCATTGTGTTCTCAGAAATGTCATTTTCCACCTCGGGTTCACAGTTATGCCAGGTAATAAAAAAAAAAAAACACACTTTTCCACAAGCCAGCCTGTAACAGGAGCCCCAACTTTGGCAGTTCACCTTGAGAAGCATGAGTCCAAACTTTTCTAAAGCTCAGAGGTGTGTGTGTGTGTGTGTGTGTGGGTGTGTGTGTGTGTGTAGCGGGCTTTATGCCAAACAATAAAGAACCAGAGAGGGATACAGGGTCAAAGCGACAGGACAGGTCCTGCTCTCCTCTGAGAGGAAAGACAGAGAGCTGGACAGACGGACAGTGACGGACAGGGAGCAGGAGAGGCAACAGGGTTGGAGGCTGAACAGGCAAAAATGAGCAACCTATCTGCTCGGCAACAGCTGTTTAACATCTGCTGCGTGCCAATCAGAGCGCTGGGAACACGAGAGCTGTAGAGCAGACGAGGAGAAAGTGGGAGAGAAGAGAAGAAGAATGCTTGAATTTGTCTGATGGGAATGTGAGTGGGATGGAGAGTCAGAGAGAGACGGGAGAAAAGGAGGATGGAGAGATCAGAGAAAGAACAAATGAGAGTGATGGAATAGAAGTGAATGAGTGGAGTTGGAATAGAAGTGATATTGTGAATGAGAAGAGAGGGCGAGAAATACATTATTGAGAGAGCAGCAAAGGGGAGAGAGAAGACTCTGATGAGTGAGGATAAGTCTCCAGAGCAGTAAACTTAATTAAAGAGTTTCTTTTTCTTTTTTCTGGCAGACTGATGTTGAACACTGGTAGATGAGGCGAGAAGAGGAGTGAAGTGAGGAGAAATGGGCAGGAGGCCTAGAAAGACTTAAAAAAGTTTGGAAAAAGTGAGAGATACTGAGCCAAAAAAGTTTAAGTTAAGATGAGATGTGAGGGTGAAAAATGCTCCTGAAAAAAACACCGGCACATCTAATGTATGTTTTGAAGGAAACATATAGAGTAAAGGCTTGTGTTCCTGACACGTTTAACACGTGAAGACACGTGAACGGTTTATAATCCGAGAGAACAGATTTACTCGGGTAGATTGGACGCCCTTCAGTCTCACGGCTGTAAACCCAGTGGAAAAGAAACAGTTAAATGTTTGCTGATGGAAAATTTGGACAGACGGGTGCTGCCGCATGCTATGCTTGTAAGAGATATATATTCATGGGCCACTTCCTTACGTACACCTGTTGAACTGCTCGTTAACACAAATATCAAATCAGCCAATCACACGGCAACAGCTCAGTGCATTTAGGCATGTAGACACGATGAAGGCGACCTGCTGCAGTTCAAGCTGAGCATCAGAAGGTGATTTAAGGTGACCAGCTGAGCATCGTTTACACACCACTGTCACGTCGGAGCGGTGCGGGGTGGACCCCAATGCAGAACTCCAAGGCAAAACTGAACTTAAAGGGTGGCTTTAGTGTTAATAAACTTAAAACATGATGCAGAAGAATGGCACTGGAACTTAAACCAACAGGAACAAAACCACATCACCATGAGGGAGGACACAACAGAGAACAGAATAAACACAGGGGCTTAAATACACACAGGTGGTAGTAATGGCAGACAAGAAACAGCTGGGGAACACAGGTGAACAGAATCTAACAAATTAAACAAAGGAAGCAAAACTAAACATGACACACAGGGAGCACTGGACTGTCAAATTAAAACAGGAAGTAAACAAAGACAACGCAGACTAAACACAGAGGACTGGAACACAGACAAAGACTAGTCACAACACTGGGAATAAAAGTCAGCATGAAAACACAGGAGGTCAGGGTCCAGACAAAGAGGACATGAACACAGACGCAGGGGAGACAGGGACAAAGGGAACGAGAAAACCACAAATGATAAGCCAGAACTAAGATGAACGATGAAAACCAAAACAAACTAGGAAATAACAAAAATGAGTGAAAACAGAACTAAACACAGACCGCTGAGCACATGGCCCAGGGCCACGGCAACTACAGCCTACCTGAGGAGTGTTGCTGACCACGTCCATCCCTTTATGACCACAGTGTTCCCGTCCTCTGATGGCTGCTCGTATAAACCAAAAATATTTACTACTGGATGCAATGTAAAATTATAAAGAAAACAAAGTTGTATAAGTAGAAGCCGTCACACAGCCTAACCTGCGCAGAGATGCACAGAACAGATTTAAACAGCTGACAACAACACTGGCAGACACGCCAACATCTTAAAGATCGTTCCTACATGAGGACCAGTCAGCACAGCATTAGCTCCATAGGCTGGTTCTCACTGAAACAGAAACCTTCGGGGTGTTCTTATGGGAGTGGGGATTTGTGCAGAAATGTGGACATTTGGAAAGTTTACTGTTATTGATGTTGTGGAGTAACTCACCATAGTGTGACATATAAAGTAACGCGTTTGTTTTAAAAAGTAAAGAGGAATGTATAATATCTTCCTTTTTTTTGAGTAATGACCCCAGCACTGCCTGCAGTTACATCCCAGAAATGAAATTCAGGTCGAAGCTTGTTTGACACACTGGAGACTGAGACTGAGACTTTACTTGGCAGCCATGCTGGAAGCCCCACAAAGCTGTCTGAGTAACAACCTTAAAGGGAAAATTTGCCAAATTTATTATTTTATTTTTTAATGAGTTTGCTGATCATGATGAACATACAGCACCTCTTATTTCATTCTCCACTGCACACTCTGACTGAGGCCTTAGAGTCAAAAAACAAAACTCAAATGTGGACATACAGTATTTAAGTAAGTGCTATGATCTCTGTGGGTGGTGCATAAACCGGGGGAGATAAATAAGCATGGAGCCCTCCACCCTCACACGCAGACACCTGTTTGCCCTTCATTCAACAAACACTCTGAAAAACTTGAAAACTGCTGCATGCTTTCTTTGTAATGCATATGAAAGGTGGTAATCCCTTTAACTGTGACATGATCAGTACTTCCAAACAGATTACTAGATGTTACCTCTGCAGTGCTGCGGGATTTCCCCTTATAGAGGCAACAGTGAGACAAATGCAGGAGGAGCTCACCATTCCAGGGCAACGCCTCGCTGCTCAGTCAGAACAGGGTTAGGTGTTGAAGATCCAAATCTCTTGGAAAATTATTTTGTTTTTTATGTACAGGAATTATGATTCATATTTGTGCTGGTTTTTGCCATGAAAGTGGAGCCTGTATGTCATGAGGCAGGTTTGGTGATTTGACGTTTTCTGGCTCCACAAAGCTGCCTTATTTTGCTAGAGTGCAGTCACCCACACTGACCTATGTTAAAGTAACGTCCTCTGCAACGGCTTACTTCAGAAGAGCCTGAACTGAGTGACGACCCCGAGCCTTTTATAGAACTTCCTGCTTTTGGCAAAACAAATGAAGATTTATGTATATTGATGAAGAGGATGTTTGACAGAATTGATGGTTTTACATCCACATTGCATCAGCGTAGCTCATAATAATACACAGCAAGTTTGTAATGATAATTGGAAAAAAATAGACTGCTGAGCTTTCTGTTTTTTTTTAAATATCCACCCAGTTTTAATTCAGCAGCACAAACAAAAACCTTTAATTTTTTTGTATCATGTAAGTCAGAGTTGTCTTAAGTTGTTCAAATAATAATACCAAACTCGTTAAAGACATAAAACCTAGTCTCATCAGCTATGTGCACCGATCTGTCCGCGTTTGGCTTTCGACTGTAAAAGCTGGACGTAGTTTCCGGGTCTGAAGTGCCTTAAAACTGCATTCTTTTCAATGGCCAGCAGGGGGCGACTCCATAAGTCCATAACGAGACGTTTCCCATCTTTTATCTGTGACTTCATAAACACTTTACTGAGTTTATGGTTTCAGTGACGTTCAGTTCATTTTGTAGTTTATTTAGAATCCAGATAAAGTAGAGACCTGCCCCTCGGTTTCTGAGTCAGCTCCACCCCTTTCTCAAAATGCCAACATGGTCACTGCAAGAATGCTCTATTGGGTGATGTCACGGTTACTATATCTAATATGTGCAGTTTATGGTGTCATTTTTCAGAATATAACTCAATTTTGATAGTTGGAGATTTTTGTTACTGGTTATTTAGAGCCAGGCTAAGCTGCCAATCCATGCTACATGTGTTTATCAGCAATCAGCTGTTGCTGATATTCATGTAGATGAAGAGTCCCAAAGACGTAGAGTCCTAAAAACCTTTGAGAGAAAAGATCAACTTCTTCTTCAGACCGACCTGACATGGTGTCAAAGATCACCGCCAGGTCTCCAACTATGACAGAAAGTACTGAGCTGAAGGCAGAGTGTCATGTGAGGAACCACCAGAGGCATGTTTGTGCTTTTTCTTTTTGACATCTTTGTTTGCCTTGAATTTGTTCCCCACAATAAGACAGTCAGCGTGGACTCCACATTCAGGAGAAACAACCTGAACTGTGATCCATGACATCATGTGATGACACGCCAACACAATCTCCACTCACTGCCTGCCCCACTTGCTGAGATTTGATCCCACGAGTTCTTCCAGTAAATAAAAACCAAATTCAGGGGCAGCTTTGAGACACAGTGGCGGAGTTGCAGCTCCATCAGAGAGAACAACAAGTGCAAAGGTACCGGTTTAAAAATACCCACCACTGTCGGGACCTGCTCCAGAAGATGAGCTTGCAGGGGATTTGGGTCAAATTTAAAACTGGTTTTTGATTTTTATGCATCCAGTCCTGGATTTTTTTCATTCATTTATTGTAATGTTTGATCAACATCATAAGTAATTTTTAGATTGGCAGATATTTCTTATTTCGCTGGATTCTGGACCATATTTTTGTTTTGAAGGGTTTCTTATATCTGTTTTTCTGGGGTTGTAGAGGGTAATGTGTGTTTTTAAGATACAGGCTGTAGTTCAAGTGTTCAGTCTTCATATTTTTCCCAAACAAGGACTGGACTTGCACACAAAAGTGGGTCCTTGTGACTTTAGTGCTCATTATTGTTCTTGGTCGATTTAAGCAAACTGTCCTGGAACTGACTGATGCTTATTTTACTGCTTAAACTGAAACATCTGCAGACTCCCAAATCCTCATTGCCAAACAGCCAACAGGAGCAATCCAACTGAGAAAACTTCTCCTCCATCCTGTTGATCACTTTTCTGGGAGTTTGGAAAATTAAAGTGGACCAATAGGAAGCCCGTCAGTTCTCCGGTTTGAAATTACTCCCATTTAATCCACTTTTCTTACAGATTTTACCTACATCAGCTTTTAATGAATATTTGAGGGGGGAAAGTGTTTCAGTCAAAATTTAATAACCTAAATGAAGCCATAAATCTGAGTAACCATTTTGGTTACTCCAGGGGCCCCACAGTTGCTAGACTGGCACATTGCTCCTTTTAATTGGAGTAACTCCAAATTTTAATTAGTCAAAGTCTTGCTAGGCTTGCACAATGTCTCCTCACCTATGAGTCTAATTACATGATGTCTTGCTCTAGGCAGTGTTCAACTTAAATACAGAGCACATTGGGGTGGGGGTTCCCAGGATCACTCTATTTTGGCATAAAACTGTGAAAAAATGTGTTCAAGTCATTTCTCACTGCAGGAGCAGTGCAGTCTGATCACATTGCAGCAGTAGACGCTGATGGAGGATGGCACTGGAAGTTTACTCCTGAAAGGCATGAATGTCAAATAATTTGTGCTAAAAATATTAATATTAATTTGCAGCCATAAGCTCATAGGAACAAAATGATAGGCTTATAAAAGCTGTAGGAAAAGTTACAGAAACAGTTGAGAAAGAAGTTTAAACTGAAGTTTCTCAGATCGGGCCTTAGCTGCAGCAGTGGGTCTGGTTTCATTACGTCACAGAAAACTTTGCATGTCTTTCTGATGTGGCAACACTGATATGGACCTGCGCTGGTGCAGAAATATGGAGCGAGTGAGTGTTGGTGACCCTGTCCTCTCCTGCCATTAAAACCAGCGGGAATCAGCAAAGTCTGGCTCTGGATGATGAAATGGATTAAGTCCACCGGAAAACCACTGCTCCCAGTCACCATCGTGCAAAGTTCAGATCCAGTAATAATGAAAATACTGCGGTTTAGCTGGGTGATCCAGTATTAAATGATTCTCAAATATTATCCTTTTGCCAAATGGGTTTCCTTTGGCGCTGACTAAAAGAGCTTTGTGGGCACCAGGAAACACCTGATGAAGGATGGGAAAAGCAGTGGCTGAGCTGGGGATCAGAATCAGCTGCTGCTGGGCCGAGCAGCCTCCGTGCCCCGTCTGCGCTCGTCATCAGCCTGCGCTGGCGATGACGGGCAGCCTTCCAGCCGCCGCGTTGCACATGTGACTCTTCCGCATGCCGCGTAAGCAGCAACAACACAACATACTGACTCTTCTCTGAAACGTGAAGCATGAATATGTTACTGGCTGTGATCCTGCTTGCTCATAACGATCACACTGTAGACGGTTCTCTTCCAGAGCAGCCATCTGCTCTTCAGTCATTTAACAGCTCTGCCAGTTGGTCTGTTCACAAAGCTTCCCTTACTTTAACTGAAATTACAGAGAGGTAAAAGGATTGTTCAACATTTCTTAGATCCGACTTTGACACAGCATCCGAACACGCGAGCGTTTTGGTAAGTACCACAGGATATAAATTGGTTTATAACAGAATTCATAATTCGGGTTATATTCTGTGGTGAGTATAAAGTAAGCTTTGCCGCAGCTCTCTGTAGCTGCATTTTATTTGAGCAATAAAAGTTCTGTCCGGTAACCTTAAGCACTTTATTCTGAGACTCGTTTGAGTTGCACTGATAGAAAATGTAAAAGTTTCAAATGCTTTTTTTTTAATGAACATAAAGAGCAAATCCCATAAAAGCAAAGTTCTGAAAAATAACTATATGTTCTGTCAATAACAATACTGAAAATCAGAATCGGCCAGAGTTCAGATTTTTAAACAGTAAATTGTAATCAGTGTCTCTGTTAGGATTATTCTGTAAACTTTCTTCTGTTTACATTGAATTATCATATCTTCTGTTTTCATGAGTTTTATACTGTTTTATTTTGAAGTGTACAGGAAATTCATGCATATCCTCCAGGCTTTTATTGTGAAGGTCTGTAATAAAAGTGAAACAAGGGGGTTGTCCCAGAGGGAGACCGCTTCCTCTGCCCAGTGAACAGCCGTGTCCCTTTGGCCAGGAGGCTGGGCTGAGAGGATGGGATTTCCTCCTTGCGCAAGTAAAACTCAGAAGGGCTGTTGGTGTCTCTGTTCTTTGTTAATTAGAATGATTTTGAACCCATCAGTCTCTCAAAGACAAAAACACAAGACTTAGAGCAGGCTGCTAATTCAGCCTCACGCAGATTGAAGAGGTGGGCAGTAATGAAGACAAATACTTCATTACTGTACTTAAGTAGAATTTTTTTTTATATCTATTTTACTTGAGTATCTAAAGTTTTTACTTTTACTCCCTACATTTTACACAAAAATTCAATTCAATTCAATTTTATTTATATAGCGCCAAATCACAACAAACAGTCGCCTCAAGGCGCTTTGTATTGTGGGTAAAGACCCTACAATAACACAGAGAAAACCCAACAGTCAAAACGACCCCCTATGAGCAAGCACTTGGCGACGGTGGGATGGAAAAACTCCCTTTTAACAGGAAGAAACCTCCAGCAGAACCAGGCTCAGGGAGGGGCAGTCATCTGCTGCGACAGGACAAAAGACACGCTGTGGAAGAGAGCCAGAGATTAATAATAATGATTCAATACAGAGTGAAGTATAAACAAGTAAATAAAGGTGAATGAGAAGAAACAGTGCATTATGGGACCCCCCCTCAGCAGCCTAGGCCTATAGCAGCATAACTAAGGGGTGGTTCAGGGTCGTCTGATCCAGCCCTAACTATAAGCTTGATCATAAAGGAAAATTTTAAGCCTAATCTTAAAAATAGAGAGGGTGTCTGTCTCCCGAATCCAAGCTGGGAGCTGGTTCCACAGATGAGGGGCCTGAAAGCTGAAGGCTCTGCCTCCCATTCTACTTTTAAGTATCCTAGGAACCACAAGTAAGCCAGCAGTCTGAGAATGAAGTGCTCTATTGGGGTGATACGGTACTATGAGGTCTTTGAGATAAGATGGGGCCTGATTATTCAAGACCTTGTATGTTAGGAGAAGGATTTTAAATTCTACTCTAGATTTAACAGGGAGCCAATGAAGAGAAGCCAATATGGGAGAAATCTGCTCTCTCTTTCTAGTCCCTGTCAGTACTCTAGCTGCAGCATTTTGGATCAGCTGAAGGCTTTTCAGGGAGTTTTTAGGACAGCCTGATAATAATGAATTACAGTAGTCCAGCCTAGAAGTAATAAATGCATGGATTAACTTTTCAGCATCAATCTGAGAAAGGATGTTTCTAATTTTATAAATATTGCGCAGATGTAAAAAAGCCGTCCTACATATCTGTTCAATATGTGCATTGAAGGACATATCCTGGTCAAAAATGACTCCAAGATTTCTCACAGTGTTACTGGAGGCCAAAGTAATGCCATCCAGAGTAAGTATCTGGTTTGACACTGTGCTTCTAAGATTTGTGGGGCCGAGTACAAGAACTTCAGTTTTATCTGAATTTAGTAGCAGGAAATTAGAGGTCATCCAGGCCTTTATGTCTTTAAGACATTCCTGCAGTTTAACTTACTGATGTGTGTTATCTGGCTTCATGGATAGATAAAGCTGAGTATCATCTGCATAACAATGGAAATTGATGCAATGCTTTCTAATAATACTGCCTAAGGGAAGCATGTACAATGTAAATAAAATTGGACCTAGCACAGAACCCTGTGGGACTTCATAATTAACCTTAGTGTGTGAAGACGACTCCCCGTTTACATGAACAAATTGGAGTCTATTTGATAAATATGATTCAAACCACTGCAGTGCAGTACCTTTAATACCTATGGCATGCTCTAATCTCTGTAATAAAATGTTATGATCAACAGTATCAAAAGCTGCACTGAGGTCCAACAGGACAAGCACAGAGATGAGTCCACTGTCAGAGGCTGTAAGAAGATAGCAATACGTAACTGAACCAAGGTAGGACATAACA
>JAMQGT020012706.1:0-138717 GCA_024447675.2 Pterophyllum scalare | reverse complement strand
GTTATCATTCTACTTCGTTCAGTTACGTATTGCTACAAGGATTTTTCTCAAGGATGGTGTGCAGTGAGCAGGCCAGCTCATTTATTTCCCCTCATAGACTAAGGTCATTGCACATCACTGTGACTCAACACACCAAATGAAGTAGAACTCTCGGATGGTATTAAAAGACAGATAACCAACCTGACGCCACCCTTTGGATAGTGAAATCCCTTTATGAAGTCTCAAGTTGAGTGCTTCCACCATCACCATCTTGCCATTTTAAAATCAGAAGTGTCAAGCGAGGCGCAAACCATGAAACCAAAGGATGCTGACAAGCCAAATAGAAATAAACTCATTGTGAAAGTTTTTAGTAATGAGATAGGAAGTAGAAGGCATATGCCCCATAAACCTCAGTCACTGCCCCCTGCTGGTCAATATAATAAAAAATAGCATATAGAATAAATAGATTGGATTCCTCCATCAGCTAACACATGGCTGCAATTAAAATATGCAAATAAAAAATAACACATGCCTGTGGCTCTGGTGAATGGCTATGCTTAATACATGGATAACCCTGACAGATCATCTTTCTTTAATGTACTATATTAAGGTCTTTACTTTTTTCTATTTTTTATTTTACTAAGCTTCTTTTGTATATTTTTTAACCTGTCTTAGCTGAATTGTTTTTTGAGGTTGCATTTATTTTATTGAGCTGGGTTGTTTTTTGTGTTTTTTTGACTGCTGTGACAACAGTTTTCCAAAAAACTCTTGCCATTTAGTTTGAAAATGGTGTACATGTGAAGTTTTGAGCCTGTATAGACTACATGCAATTAGCAAATTATAATTTGCACATTCTGATTGGTAATGACACTGAAATTGCACATATTTGCATGACATCCATCATCCAATTTATAAATGAATTATTTATTTATTATTAATTATTTATTAATCTTTTTTTATTGTAATGAAAGTGTAAATGTTTTAGTAGTTCATTCTTATAGCTCAATAGACAAGGTTTTAACTTATTTGGCCCACTTGAGATTAAATGTGGCCCATGAAATAAGATTAGTCTGATTCCCTGGTTTAGGTGTAATTGTTAAAAAGCTATTTTTGTGTTAACAAGAAAACTGCCTTAAAATAAAAGTTGCCTCAAACTGTCTGAGTGCAGTATTTTATTTATAAGTAAGATGAGTCTCCGAATTTGAGTATTTTTAAAAACATGTCAGTAGCTGCCAGATATGCAGACAAACTCCAGGTATATTCTTTAATTACAGCAATGATGACCTGAGATCATGATGTGCACTTCGGGGCAGTAGGAGAAACTGCAAGCACTGAACAGACTACTTAGTAACTACCATCAAGCAGCTTTTCTTCCACACACAGACTAATGACTCCAGTGACTTTATGTGGGTGGCTAACAGTGGGAGCTGATCTGAGTCTAATGAATTTGAGCAGCCTGACTTTATCCTGAATGGAACAATCTGATGGCTCCATCTTTCCTGTGAGACAATGACTGTTGCCTGACTAACTAGCTGACAAAGGACTGAATCAGGATGCTGCAGATGTCTGGACTGACGAGACAACACTGAACATTACAGTAAAGTTGTAAAGACATATCTGCTGATGAGACTCTGTTCTCATCGTATGCTAATAAAGTCAACCAGTGACTTCTACATCATGTTACTATAAAGTTTTTTTGCCAGAAAGTAAATTTTTTGAAAAAGTCTGAGCTTTGATGGCCAGTTACCTTAAGGTGGAGGGAGCAGTGTGAGCAGAAACATACCTTCCTCATCAATCCACTTCATGGTGAAGAGCTGATCATTGTCCATGGAGCACATGTCCCTAACCTCCCCGTACAGGCCCTCGTATGAGATGGATGGTTCAAAATGCGTGATCATGATGTCCCTGCAGCGAAGAAGGATAAGTATTTCATTTAACTTGTGGGATTACTGTGAAAGAAATAATCATATATGCTGAATCAGTAACAGCACAGATTGTCAATATTTGACACTCCCACCACGCTAACATTTTCTACTGACCAATCAGTCACCTTTACAGCCAATAAAAGTCATTCCACTTACATCAATGCAGAGATATACACATATTTTAATTTTAGATTAATTATTAAGACCAAGGCAAAGTAAAAGCAAATACAGTTATAACATATCAGTGATGCGACCTTCACCCACTGGTTTCTGAACTCCTGTACTGAAAACCAAAGATTAGCATTTCTATGGACACATCTTGGTATTTTGAAACTGGCTGCGACCAGCAAAGGGTGGACCAGACTGTGAAATTGAACTCTCATTGGTTAATAAATTTGTTAGCCAATGTCAATTAAGGCTCTTCTGCAGTGCCTTCAAATTTCAAACCTAGAAGCTTTGCCCATCTTTTATACAGTCTGTGGTGAAGAATCCAAAAGCTGCAGATCCTCTAGAAGCCATGTAAGGTAATCCACATAGATGCCTAACTTTATAGCATTAAAAAGCATTTTTACAGCCTGCTACAAAAGAAAAAAAAAAATCATCTCTGAGGATAGTTCTCCCCTTCATAAAACTCTAACTCATCCATCTGGATACTGAAAATCTGGAATGCATGATCTGATGTGGAGAATCATTACACCCCTACGTTGTCCAGACACTGACGCTGAAAACATGCAATACAATCTTATCCATATCCATCTGTAACCAGTACAGTACACTCTTCTCTATTGTTAAAGCAACAAATGCCATCACAATCAGAGCAAAAACAATAAAAATAAATAAATAAATAAAATGGCAGAAAACTGAGTGCAGGCACCAGTTCTTCATTTCCACAAAAACACAAATGGCCTCTTTAAATGAATGACTACTCTTTCAAAAAAAATTGAATATCAAATTACATAAATGGATCCATTTTGGATCAAACATTATGATCCACTTCACAGACACTAAATCATACTAATCAAATATTGTTACTAAGGCTGCAGCTGAGAATTGCTTTCATTATTACTGAATCTGCCGATTACAGTTTGTACAAACTGTTCAGTCTATGAAATATAAAGCAGAAAAACAATGTCTATCATAATGTCCCCAAGGTCCAAGATGATGTTTTGTCTGGCCAATAATCTAAAATACAGGAATACCCAAGTGAAAACTGAGGAAAAAAATAGCAAGATTTGAGAATCTGGAAGGAGAAATGTTTGACATTTTCATCTGATAACTGGCAATCAAATGATTAAATGATTCTATCAGTACTAGTCATTACTCATAAAGATTAGTTAAACACTCTCCTCCTTCAATCTGTCCCCCACTCTCGCTGATGCAGTCAAACAAAAACTCTGGAGAATGTCAGACTTTTGATGGGGAGAAAAGAGGTGAGAGAGAATGCTTTTTTTTCTTCTTTTTTTTAAACAAACACTGCTGTATATGAGTCACAGTCTCGCAGTCTTGTGTGTGCATTCATCTGTACAGCATAACTGTAGGTGTGAGAAAGAGAGCAAAAACAAGAGTGAGAAAGGCTGCCACAGTGTGAGGGAGAGAGACGCAAACTCAAACAGAATGAATCATAGCCGACAGTAGCTGCTCTTGGACGCTGTGTTTAAGGCTCAGTGTCCACCACTGCAGTCCATTTATGGATAGCAAGGAAAGCAGGAATAATGAGTTGAAACATAAACACAAGCTTTCTGAAGAAGCTAGAGATGGGCGATCAATCATCACATGACTAGTGATTGTAATTTGCCATGTGATGGACTGGCAACCTGTCCAGGTTCTAATCCCACTTCTCCGCCTCTCGTCTTCAGCTCCCTGAATTAGATAAGTGTTCGAGAAAATGGATGGTTGGAGAGACAATTTTGACTTTGAACTCTTTAGCTCCTTTGTTTGTTTGTTTTTTGCTTTTTTTGTGCACTCTTTTCTTATACATAAATAATCTTTAACCTCTTCCTAAAAGCTCAAAATGACTCAGTGTAAATCAAGCAAAGACAACTAAAAGTCTTAAAGCTCTAGCTAGATCCCACAGGATGTCTCAACCTGTTCAGTTCTTCAGCTTCAGCTCTCTGACCGTCACCCTATAAAGCTTGTTTTGTTTAATGTTATGACCACTGACTATTTAAAGGAAAAAGGGGAGTGTGTCCCTAAAAACCAGGTAGAAACAGATCAAGGCAAAGATAAGATTTTTAAATGGGTGACAAATTAAAAACTAAATCTTGGTTCCAATCATGGGCTGGGCCTGAACAATCCATTTACCACAAAGAAAGCTAACAGAAAAATGCCCTTAAAATTTTTAACCCAGGGCCAAAACATTATACACAGTTTAGGATGGGCTCGCCCCACTTCCTTTAAATGAATTTATTAAACAAAAGACTGACATGGTATTACACCAGTGCCACCACTAGAGGGGAGCTGTGCAGTGCCACACAGGCACATCACATTTGGAAAAACTGTCACTAAAGGGATGTAAATACTGGATAGATAGTTGTATAGATTTTGCTCCCTGCTTATGGATTACAGATGTAAATGTCCAGTTTTGCTATAAGGTCAGATTTTTCCCTTTAACACTTTAAAAAAGAAACATTCCAGTGAGATCTGGGATAAGAACTGTTGAGAAACTATCCCTGTGAAAGCGGTCATCACTCCCTCATAATTCCGTGTTAGCGCTAGGATTGCCATCACCTGCTCCCTGCACTCTCATCAGTCTCTGAGGTGTTTACTACACAATAAGATGGGGTCTAGAGATGTGAAACACAACCCTTTACAAGACTACAGGCGACAGAGGTCTGAGCTCAGGCACCTACTGGAGCAGGATCAGGAATAAAAGAGGGAATGGGCAAAAACAAGGAAAAGGGAGTGATGTGTAAATACACTCCCACCTCGAGGACAAGGACTGTCCAACAAGGACAAAGACCTCTTACTCTCTTTACAGCCTTCATCCCAGCTGGACCCAGTTTTTCATCAGCTTGAAAGCTTTATGTCACAATGATAAATCCCAATCTTTGATGACGCACACTTTTAAGGGCATCTACAAGTTCAAGGACGGCATGAGGTGTGTGGGGTCAATGTAAGTTTACTCCTTGAAAGGGAGCAAACACACAAATACCAATAAGCTGATGACAGACATTAACACAGAGGATCTGAAGCGATTCGTCACAGCACAGCTTCCACACAGCAGGTATTAAACTGTCTGCAAAACCACACATCAAGAATGAATAAAGCAATAATACACTGACGTCAAGAGACAGTCTGATGCCTTCTTCTCCTTCCCTTCCTCCATCTATTTTCTCACCCTCTTCCTCCATCCTGCTGGTATTAATCATTACCAGTGAGAGGAGGGGGAGGAGAAAAAGACTGGCAACAACACTCCTAGAGTCTGATCTCTCCTCCAGGACCAGCATGGCAGCTCTACTTCCTCCAAAAACCCTGATTACATCAAAAGTTCAAGAGTCCATGAAAACACACACACACACACACACACACACACTACAGTTTCCACACTGTGACTGTAGATGATCCAAGCAGCTTTTTGATGCCAGCAAGTGACTTTAACTGAGTCACGTGTAACTGGACCAGAGCTGTGGGTGTTCATTAAATACTGTGCGTCTATGCTGTAGTTAAAGTTTAACCAAGTCTCCAGTGTCTCAAACAACTTCGTCATTAACACAGATACAAGCTCAGCTAATGGCTGCATCTGATAAAAATGTGACAAAAATACACTACATGGCTAAAGTGGACTCTCTGATGCACATCTGCAGGTGGAGGTGTCAAAAGTCTAAGAGACAAGCATTTGCTGTTCCGAAAAACAACATACTGTTCCATCTTGCAGTAACTTTTATTCGTTTTGAAAAACGAATAACCAATGTATTTTTCAATTTTTAATTTCCATTTTCAAAATGGAAAAACGAATGACCAAAAAGTACATGGACCACCACAGGACTGTCAGACTGTTTCGAGCTGATAAGAAGGGAACAGAAATTCAAATAACCACTTGTTACAACCAGAGATGCTCTTCTTCATACCTTGACCTAGGGTTGTGACACAAAAAATATCGATATTTTCTGTAATTTTGTCAATAATGATAATATTTGGGATTATTTTAAAATGTGTTAGTAAAAGTCTTATATTTTAAGAAGTGCAAGTGCAAGCTAGTAAAATATAAGACTTTTAAGATATTAACATCCATCCATTAGCTTTATCCTGCTAGTCGGGGTCATGGTCACCAGTCCATCGCATAGCCAACACACACTCACGCACACATTTACACCTACGGGCAATTTAGAGTGACTAATCAAACTAACAGGCATGTCTTTGGACTGTGGGAGGAAACTGGAGTACCTGGAAGAAACCCACAAAAGCACGAGGGAGAACATGCAAACTCCACACAGAATGACCCGCACCGGGAATTGAACCTGGATCATCTTGCTGTGAGTGAAGACAATCCTCGCCTAGCAATTAAATCTAAGGCGGTAGACTGCAGGGGTCTAGCCAGAAATCTTTTTCAGCTAATGCTAACTGCTAAAAGCTGCTCCCACTTATTAACTGAGTGACGGGGCCTACCTATGTAACCAGAAAGCATCTCTGAAGCCTAGGCAGTAATCACAGTCTTTATGGACGTGTAGTTACATTTCCCGAGGTGCGTGTCAGGTTAGGTTCAGAGAGGAATTTTCGGTTATGTACGTAGGTCCGACGCAGAACTCTAAATCAGGCCTTATTTTATTATTTATTTTTATTTATTTATTTTATTAATTGAGTATTATATCCATTACTCCACCCATTAACCAAGTAATCAGATAAGAAATAATTTCTCATATAAACAATTCATCTGCATATTTTAACTTATCTGCAGTTTTTTCTCTGTGTGATGGAGCAGCTACCGAGTTCTCTTTTCTTCATGTTGCTGATCAGGTGGTTGATGGACTTCCAGCTGTTTCCCAGTAAAGCTTTTAAAGTGGTTACAGGAACAAGCGCTGCTGCTTTGGATGCTAGAAAAATGTCTCCTTTAGGTCCACTGATCCATCTTGCCTTGTATCAATGGTTCAGGCTGGTGGTGGTGCAATGGTGTGGGGGATTTTCTTTCCCTTAGCACCAACTGATCATCATTAAAACACCACAGCCTAAATGAGTATTGTTGCTGGCTATGTGCATCCTTTTTTGAACAGTGTACCCATCTCCTGACGGTTGCTTCCACATAGGGCTGGGCAATATATTAAGTTAAGAAATATTGATATATTTTCATACAAGATAAAAGATGAGACAATATCGTTCATATCAATATAGTCTACAAAACGTTACAATCATACTTGTAGATCCACCAGTTCACCTTTCTATTCTCCCAATTTGTCCCTGCACAACTTCACACTGCCCCGCCTCACCAGTTCACCACTTCACCGTAAATCACGCAGGAAGCAACAGCACGGAGAAGGAAATAGACACGAAGTTATTGAAGAGGAGCTGGTTAGTTAAAAAGAAAAACAGTGCTCAATAATTTGGAGATGGTTCGGATTCAGTGTCAGATGAGCAATAGGATAATGTATTCTGTGGAGAATGTTGCAAACAAGTCCCGACAAAAGATTCGAGCACTAATCTTTCCCACTATACATACCGATGCTAATGCTAATGGCCACGTCGCTGGCTGGCTAAAATCCTGCTGACTGAAAGATGGAATTTTGTTCAATCAGTCTGTTTACATGTTTTGTTTATACCTTTAGGGAAGAAAAAAATACCGAGATATATATTGTATGTCGCCATTCAGCTAAAAAAATAAAAATTAAAAAAAATCAAGATTTTTTTTTTGGTCCATAATCACCCAGCCCTACTTCTACACACGAGAGACAAACAGATCTCTCCAAAATTTGTTATGTGTAGGTATGAATCCTTACTAAGATAACATAATTTAAAAAAAATTCTATTGTCACAGCAACTTGAGGATTACACTGACTACACTCTGCATAACTCTGCTCAGATAAGGTGGTTGTCGTGTTTGTGGCGTTCCAAATACATGTTGCCAACATGCAGAGAGAACTCTTAGTAGACAAACTATGCAACATCAATACTCACAGCATGGTTGAAGTGTTATTTCTCCTGTCTTCTTAAAAACTTTTATTTATCAGCCATTATAAATGCCAATACCAAGAAAAACCCTGCTACTTTTCACATAACAGACAAAGCAATTCATTGTTTTTAAAAAATTATAAGGCAGAGTCATAATAAATACTGTTTGGTGCTGCTCAATTTGCTGCTTACTTGTGTTTTACATAATCTAAAAAAAAGGTCTCTGGGTGTTAGACTGTCATTTAGACTACACAACAGATTAAGGCCCTGTTTACACAACAACGTTTCCAGTGGAAACTGTGTCATTTTGATGTGTTTCAGCCTCCTGTTTACACGGCGATGTTTCAGAAATGATCTGTGTTTACACAGGGATGGCAGATATGATAAAAACGCTGTAGTTCCCATTGCCAGGCCATAAGTTGGCAGTGTGGTTTTTTTTGCAAAGCTTGTTTGCGCAACATGCGCATGAGTGGAAGGACTCAGTGGGATGCGCTGCAAAGATTTGTTCATTATTTACAAAAGGGTCAATGTGAGAAGCTTTGTGTAGACTGACGACGAGGTTGGATTGCTGCTGCACATAACATTAAATTTAAAACTGAAAAAACACAGGAAAAAAAACACTGGAAAATATTGACTGGGAATCGTGCCACTTGAAGTACGCAGATATTTAAGTTAAAGTTTAAGTTAAGTTCAAAAGACTGAGCAGCAGAAGAAGCACTAGTGAATCCACCATTGTGATTGCTGTTGTTCTTTTGGCATATGCGTGGAAAACTGTGGCAGTCGCAACCATAGTGCACATGTGCAAGTGCCCCCAATACCAAAAAGCATCGTATTCGTGCGTTTTCACAAAGACGGTGTCATATAAACGGGGCCTTGAAGACCTCACCTTGGATTCTCAGAGCTTAGATATTTCCAATATTTAAGATATTTCTCACATAAATAATTAACTAACAGTTAATAATAAACTAAAGAAAACCAACAGGCTAGTTGACAATGAACATGACTGTTATTGGACGGTTTCTCTTTTTTAATCTCACCACGGCTGAAAGTAAGGCTGCACTTTTCACACGACACAGTGTGTGGAGCCCATACTAATGGTCATTCAATTCATAAGATGATCAACAAACAATTTCCTAACATTTTTGGAAAATCTACTAAATATTTTTGGTCATTTTTTCCCCCCTAATTGAGTCCAACTTTATTTGAAAAACTATTCCAACCCAATAATGACAGCGCTTAACTAAACTGAAAGAGACTGTTTCCTGATAGCTTATGTGGTGCTTCCTTTGATTGGGAAACTATACTTTTTCAGCTAATTCAGCTAACAGAAACCTTGACATGTTAACTAACAGTATTTTAACTTTGCTGTTGTGTTAACTACATTAGCAGTTTTCCCAACAGTACAATGAAAGCCCTCATGACAGGGCAAAGCACCACAGATTTAAAAAAAAAAAATCTAAATATGAAAGCTAAAACTGTTCAGTTTGGTAAATTATGTTTTTATACATAAAAACAATAAAAAGGTTTCAAACAAATGATGAAGACCCAGAAAAATGTTTTAAGATTTCAAACTGGTAAAACTAAAACTGTAACAAGCAAAGGTGAGCAAACATTCAGTTTCAGTTTAGTTTTTATTGGTTTATTTATTATAATATGGGTGGTATTTTTCAGGAATGAAATTTCAGGTGGCCAGAACAAATATAATACAAACACATCACTTTGTGGAGATAAGCTCAATGGCACAAAGACACACCAGAGGGAATTAACAAAAAGCATCGAAGCGTCCTCTGGCTTTCAGTTTGACCATCTTGACAAAGACTAAAAATAAATGTTTTTCTTATTATTTTTTAATTTTATTATTTCTGTTAGCACAAGTTGTTTCAGCTACAGTCTAGTTTTTATTTATATTTACCCAGTTTCATTCTTTAGTTTAGTTTCAGTTAATTATAATAACCACAGTGTTAATCTTGTGGTTTGCTTGTGTACTGTGTGAGACTTAAAAAAAAAAAAAAAAAAGACACAATGTAGTTTCTAACTTTGAGTGATTTTACATGTAAAAACAGCCAAAATTCACAGTACAGATATATTAGGCGTCATCTTTTGTCTGATTACAGCCCAACACAGGATTTTTTTTTTCCTTAATGTAAAAGATTTTGATACCTACATTTTGGCCTTCCACCAAAAGAAAATCATCAGAACTGTGATTTTTTTTTTAATTATTATTATGTTGGGTTTTATTTAAAATCAGCTTAAAATAAATTTTTATTCATCAAATGGCCAAAATAAAAATAAAAATTCACAGACTTCTGTTAAGTCTAGTATCCCATACATTTTTCCCTTTAGTATATGTTGACTAATCGTGCTTACAGGCATGCTGGCTCCTCAAAGGCCCAACCCCATTAACAGAGAGTGAGAGTGGGTCAGTGTGGTTCAAAACATTTATTCACTTTGTATGAAATACATAATTTTTACCTGTTGTAAGTAAATATACTAAAGTAAAAATAACCTAGTGAACCTGTCTGACAAAGAAGCTGTGCTATGGGATTCCTTTGAGTGATTAAGGTGGAAGATTCATGTTATGAGCAACTAGGAGCTCATTGCTGGTGAGGAACAGGGAGGAAGCGGCATTCCACACGAGTCTGGCATTCCTGTGCTCTGCACTGTCCTATAGCATGGCTAAATTAGAGGAAGAGGAGGAAGAGGAGGAGGAGAGGTCATTGGCATGAAGTCACTGGTGGGCGATCAAATTCAGAGGAGGTTCGAGGAGAGGGCTGTCAATGGGCACCTACAACCATCAATCTCACTGTCACTACTACCACTTCCAAGTTTACATGATCCACATATACAGTCATGTGAAAAATTATAACATCCTATGAAAGCCTGTGTGTGGGTTTTTTTTTTTTTTTTTACATATTTGGTTATATGGATATTTTAATAATACTAGCAGATTCCAGTAATGCAACTAAACTATTAAAACTGGAGGAAAGACTTTAAATTTTACGTAAAATGTAATTCTTAAAAATTGAAATTTCCGGTGAGGAATAAATTAGGACAAGCCCACATTTATTCCCACTCAAAATGGCTAAAAATCACACAGGTGTATCACATCAGGTGCACATGATTAGAACACTGTTATGCAACATTCATACTCAGGAGGCTTGCCCTATTTAATCCTCAGACATTTAGTTGGGTGTGCTCCTGACTGTTAAAGTGGGAGTGAACACCATGGTGAGATCAAAAGAGCTGTCTGAGACTTTCAGAAAGAAGACTGTAGCACATTATAAGTTTGGTAAGGGATTTAAAAAGACCTTAATAGAATTTGAAATCAGGAAATCAAATGGAGGATATTCAAAACAACTTCCAACATGCCCAGGTCTGACCATCCCAGCAAGTTCACCTCGAGAGCAGACCGCAAGATGTTTAAAGTTGTCTCCAAAAACCCTAAAATGTCATCATGAGACCTACAGCTGCCTTTTGCTACTGTTGATGAAAGTATGTGCCTCTACAGCCAGAAAAAGACTGCACAAGTTTAACTTGCATGGGAGGTGTGCAACCTTTGCTCTAAGACAAACATGAAGGCCAGACTGAAGTTTGCCAGAGATAATGTAGACAAAGACCAGGACTTCTAGAATAATGTTCTTCAGACAGATGAGTTTAAAAGTGAATAAAGGACATGTTTGGTGTAAACCAAATTCAGCATTCCAGGAAAAGAACATCATACCAACTGTGAAGCAGTTGGCATGCCGTTCTTCAATGTCACATTTTCAGATTACCTTGGATCGCTTGGAACCCCGGATGAGTGGGTACTAAAAAAGTACCTAGTCCCGGGACATAATGGAAAACCCTAAAAACTGTAATGAGTTGAGTCGCACTGACTAGTTGAAACATGGCAATAGATGCTATTGTCAGATATAAAGATAAAATGGGTTGTTACATTTAAAAATGAAATAAAATAAAAAATAAAATCAATGCTGAGTGTCTCCAACTGACTCCATCAGTTGGGAAGCCATGCAAAACTTCATCTGATTTTCAAACCCTCATAACTTGTATATATATATATATATATATATATATACACACACATACATACATACACACTTTTTATAGACATGGCTGCATCCAGAAAAAAATTTCAGCCTGGCACGCGTGTGTGGTGGGGGTTAATTAGAATTAGCTAAATTCTAATTAGCGAATACTAATTAGCTTGCTAATGCTAAACGCTAAATGCCGTGCCAGCTTGCTAATTCAGTGATGGATAATATTATGTATGTAATATTCTGTGATAATGGTTGGTCCTACAGGTCATTGAAGGCACTCGACTCTAATTGGACCATGTGACTTGATGACCATACAAGTGTGGATCCCCCTGGTCTGTGTTATGATGCTCTAAAAATAAGGTGCACGTTTACCTGCAGTTATTGTTAATAAACATTTCTTAAGCAACTCGTCAGTGTGTTATCCTTGTGAGTCTATGAAGACAATTTTCTGGAACGGCAATTTTCGTTGTATACTTGTGTACAATGACAAACAAGTTTGATCTAATCTTAAAAATAAAAAAAATTTAAAAAATTGCAGCACCTCCAGAAGGGGGCAGCATGGCCACAGTTCACCAATCTCCCCTGGATAGGTGTTCTGGAACGGCAATTTTCGTTGTATTCTTGTGTACAATGACAATAAAGTTCAATCTAGTCTGAGAAACAAAACAAGATCCTGGGATTTTATGTTTAATAGGAAGCCTAAGCTCAAGCCCACTTGGTAATTGCAGTGATAGAATAGTTCAGATAGCAAACCTGTGAAATTCTCGCCACCTGCCGCAAAAAGACCTCAGCATGGTGTAGCACCAGGCAATCAACCGCTGGCTAGAACCCTGCAAGAGGCAGGCACTTGAAATTTTTTGGCCAAAAACTAGTTGTTTAAAATAAAGTTTACATGTGTTTTTCAGCCCTGAAAATTTCACATGGCTATATTCTGTACCCATGAAGTTATGAGGGCTCAAAAATCCTGGGAGGAAAATTTTAAAAAAGTTATGTCAAATTCATGAAACATCCCCTGGCTATGTCCTTGACATGTAACAGGGAAAATTTAAAAAAATAAAAAAAAAAAAAATAAAAAAAAATAAAAATCCCAAACCACCTGACTGAGGGGGGTTAGGTGGGATCTCAGAAATAAAAAACTAAAAGTTAACAAAACAGCTTTCCTGTAGGCTTTGTTGGTCTAGACCGCAGGATGCTGCGATCTCCAGGCAATATGGCCCACCTGCAGGGCTGAACAGGGAGGAGTGTCACCCCTCACAACAAAATAACTGCAAATAAACATATTCCTTCTGAGTCCAGGGAAAAGGTCACTCTAAACCACTGACAGACGCTTATATGTAACACTTGAGCCGTATTATACACAACGTAGCCATTACAGCACAGGAAATACATACATTTATCTGAGAATCAGATACAGTGGAGATGCTTTCTGGCGGAAAGTTGAGTGGCTTGGTGGATGAGCGCTTGAGGGCTTTCAGAGGCAAACTAAAGAGAAAAGGAAAGAACTGCATGCCATATTTTTAAACAAAGTCGGGCCCTTGCGCAGGGATGCAGATGGCAAGAGTCTTTCACAAAGAAGAGCAAATCCTTTCAAAAGAGGAAAATAACTTAACTGCTCCATCAGGCCTGAGTAAACCCAGTTTCCTGCCAAACAACATGCCTTACACAGGAATCCTGAAGTTAATCTGGCACACAGAAAACCTTGTGTTAGTCTGTGTTGGCAACTCTGCAATAATATATTTTTCTGGCACAACATGGTGGCAGCGACATTCAAAATTCTTAGATTTCTGTTGAGAAGACCAGCTAAAGTGTACACAGGACTAAAAATAAGCTGATAAAATAAGAGGAAACAGGAAAACATCAGATGGCTGCCCTCCAAGACTGGCACAAACAATAGATTCTAGAAAAACAATGTGCTAAAAGCTCAAACACAGAGCAATCTCCTGCTAATTCAAGTTTTAAAGAGGTCCATTATGGCAAAATAAAATCCCTCATTCAACATCTGTTAGCTTAAAAAAACAACAAAAAAATCACAATGAGGATCACAGTTTTAATTATTTATAGTGATATAAAGGCACAGAACTTTTGAAAGTTGTAGATTAAAAAAGCATTAAAAAAGCATAAATTATGCAGAAATTGATTACAAATTCTAACAAAACAGTCTTTTAATAAGGTGTTGGCCTATGTGCTTCACTGCTGAACAAAGCTTCACTGTGCTTTGTCATTGCAAGTGTACTGAAAAGATGTAAAACCATTCTTCCAAGGACATTTTCACAATTGGTATTTTGATTTTGTGAAGTACTTTATAACACATCAGTCTATGGAGCTGGGATGCATTGCTGGTGAAGGATCCACCAAATGGTTTACATCGTTTTCATGCCCATCAAACCATTCAATTACATTGCATACCATTTCAATGTGGGTGGAGTTGATATAGAAACACAGGCATAAGTCACTTGATGTGATTTGTATGCGACTTGGAGGAAGTGACTGTGGAGAGTAAGGTCTGAGCATCTCTGCTTAGACTGCTGCCCCTGCGACCCATATGGATGGATGGATGGATGGAGTTTGCTGATGCTGATATGCTGACCTTTATTTTGCTAAAATTTATTGTGGATTTTATTTTATTTTTTAATTCTTAAAGGTCAATCCATCCTTTTTCTTTCCTTTATTAAGGTCTGGGTTGAAGGAGCAGAGGTACCCAGACCTCCCTTTCCCTGGTCACCCCTCCAGCTCTTCCAGGGGGGTACACCGAGATATTCCCAAATCAGCTGAGAGAAATAATCACTCCAAAACATCTCACCTGGGAGACAGCCTAATTATTTATTGTTAAACTACTGCACTATCCAGTTGATCAAATCATGCGATGCAACTCGGCAGGCCACAGCTATCCAACCCAGTAACCGATGGGCTTTTACTTTGAAGGATAGTGGACTCACATGCACAGCAACCAGTCTCACAATACAGCCAAGAGCTGGACAGCAGTAGGTCTGCAGCTATAGACTATTTTAGTAATTGAGTATTCTGTCAATTAGTCCATTGATTACTCGAGTAATCGGATAAGAAATACTTTTTTTTGTATTAACAGTTCATCTGCATATTTTAACTTCCATACTGCATTTTTTTTTGCTTGAGTGAAACAAACAGTGGTGGATGGAGCAGCTACAAAGTTCTCTTTTTTGCACTTGCTGATCAGGTGGTTGATGAAGGACCTCTAGCTGGTTCCCAGTAAAGGTTTAATGGTGGTTACAGGGTGGGAAAGGCTTTTTATGGACGCTAGAAAAACATTTCCTTTCGTTCCACCTGAGCTCACCGTCTCTACCCCTTTGCGCAGACAGACTGCATGTAAAACAGCTGACTGCTGCCGTTGTGTTATCAGTGTTTTTGTTGAAAAACTGGGGGCTGCAAGAGCGTAATGTTGTAATGCTTTCTATTCACAAGCATTCTCCCAAATACATTTCTACTGCAGGTCTATATTTAGTCACTAACCAGGGATTAAAGTATAAAAAATATTTTGACGGGGAAGGGGTCCTTCCGGTACCGGATGATTGCTAGTGCTAAAAGCTGTGCTATGTCTGGTTATAGCGATTCTGTTTGTAGGGAAAAAAAGCAGCTGAAATTCTCAGCACAGCTAGCACAACACACAAACACGATAGAGAGCGGTGGAGGTGTGGAAAAACATGTCAGTGATGATCCGCTCAGTGTTAAGGGTAATGCGTCGCAGCAATGGAGAACGTTTTAGAACCTGAGGTTTTTTTAAACTCTTGATACACATGCCAGTCCAGTATGTGGCGGTAATGCAGCTCTAAGCTGGTTTGTCTACCGCCATTAAACCCACAAGAAAAAGAAGACGACAACTACGAAGACTTGTAATGGTGCTGATGTGGGTGAAACGCTCCACTTACATGGACACACCTGAGCGCTGCAGAGTTTAAACGAAGCATCAAAGCAGCAAGTTTGCTTCAAGAAATTTTTATAATCGAATTATTCGAGTTACTTGAGGAATCGTTGCAGCCCTAGACAGCAGGCAGTATTTTGCAGTTGTTGCAGCTTCACTGGACAGGAAATATCTTGTTTGGTTGAGCTTCTGAATTGTACTTTAGTAATTTACTGTAAAGTAAAAGCATCACCATAAGTTTCTGGTCATGTGGTCAGTACTGCCTGAAAGAGAGAAACATGAAGATGCGTCGCTGACAGGCTGAGACTGCTACAGCCTGACACCAGTCCGCTGCTGGCACTGACTGACCACAGACATGTAAACAGTAAAGAACAGACTCAAAAAGGATACCACACCAAAAACAGATAAAGTGAGAGTAAGGTCACTGATAAAGTCAGGGGAGTGGGGGTTGGATACGGAAGTACTGTATTCATTTAGATTTCATATATATAATGATTTTAACCACAGATATAAAACTGATCTGTGAAATCAACTGCTGTAGTGTTTGAATGACAAGAAACCTGCAGACTCACAGGCCTTTATCACATGATAGAGGCCTCTTGTTTTCAGCACTGCCACCATCTATTTCCATTTCAGATTAATTTGCTGTAATCGGTTCAGTCAGAATTAATGGAATTATGTCATTAATTATGTCAAGAATTTATGAAAAAATGCTTGGACAACCTTGGACAAGTCACCAGTTCACTGTGGGACTAACACAGAGACACACAACCAGCCATGCTCACATTCACAGCTATGGCCAATTTATAATCACCAATTAACATGCCTTCTTTGGACTGTGGGAGGAACCCAGAGGTCCTGGAGAGAACCCACACAGGCACAGGGGGAAATTACAAACTCCACACAGAAAGACCCCAAGGGACCAACATGTGGAAAGCCCAGAATTATTTATATATATATATATATATATATGCCATTTTAATTGTTGTATTTTATTTTGTCTAGTAAAGCATTTTGTGACTTTTGTTTTTGAAATGCAGTATAAAATAAACTTTAATTATACAGTAATAATACATGAATACAAATTTAATCCTGGAAGTTCGCTAATTGATCAAATGAGGAATTGTTTCAATTCTAATGTTACAACACATATTCAGTATTAGTGGAGACACTCATACAATAAGGTTTATAACATGTGTTGCTATAGTCTTGTAAAAACTGTAAACAGCCCTGACACAGGGCTACTTCCTGATCTACTATATTGATTTGGTACATTACTAACTAGCATCTCTCACTCCTAACTTCTGCAGGAAAACAATAACAAATCTGATGACATCCTGGCTTAATGCATCCAGATAACAGAACCATGAGACATTACGTTGCAATCCCTCTTTGGCAATGTAACTGAAATTCCTCACCCGCCATGCCAGAAATACTTCACATGCCTTGCTCTGCGAGATGCCAGCCAATAATCATCACACATTACAGAAGTACATAGGTGTGTCACACGAGTATGGCTGAGATGACTTGCACTACATGTTTTTCAAGTCTTGGCAGGCCTCCAATCTCTGATTCCATCAAACAGAGGCAGACTATTATAGAAACAACAGAATAATCAATGAATTCCGTCATGACATTCAACTGTGAAACTAAAGGCTTATTTAGCATGACAGAAATTCAAAGACAACAGCGTCTACCTGTATATCTCATATATCGATGAACAGTACACTCATTGTTCAGGTCTTGTGCTGAAGTATGTTTGCTCCCTGACTTAGATAAGGCTTTCCTTTAAGTAAATATTAGGTCATCAGGGTTTTTTTCCTCTATAGAAAACATCTTGGCGCCTACCAAAGAGAATTGGGCATTCTGCGAAAGGAAAAAAACTTCACCAGTACTTTGATAAAGTACAAACAGCATCTTTTTCTAAGCTTAAAATATATTTTTGTTCAGAAAATGGACGTATATAACCGGATAATGCTATTAGATTCGGTAACACTGAATCTTTGGCCCGTTTTAACTCAGGAAAACCCCTGATGTGCTACAGTTTCGGCTACCGAGTGAACGACGAGTTGATACACCGATCCCATAAACAAGAGAAAACTAGACAAACATGTATGACAGTTGTTGCAGTTAGTTTTTTGTTTTTGTTTTTTAAGAAAGTAAAAATAAAAAACAAAAATATTTCCCAATTCCAGCACATATTTCCTCGACTCTTTCGGATAATAATTACAGCTTGCTTACGCTTAATATTTATTTATATTTATTATATTTACTTTCATTTGACTACTATGGGCGGAGTAAGTCTTTATAATGAGATCAAATCTACATATAAAAATTGGTATATGGTTTCGTTGTTGGAACTAATACTACATAAGTATTGGATAATAGAGGCTGAAAATAACACCTTTCCATCACACTGTCAGACTAGAAAAGAATCAACATCACTCATTATTGTGAGAGCTCAACAATTAAGATTTCCTGATGTTACATTGTGCCTCTCTAAGTGATATAACATTGGTATGCCAGGACATTTTGTGCTGCCAGAAATAAGCAAAAATAAATGTAAGGACAATCAATAACAAGACGCCAAATCCTTATCAACTTAGATAGCAACTGTTAGCCCGCTGAGCTGAGAGACTAGCTCCAAAGCTTTCAAGCTGAGACAGATTTAACTAATTTAAACCAGATGACAACTTCGCTGTGTAGCCGAAAATTTTCTTAGATACCAGAGGCTGACTTTTCCCAGGATGAGCGCCTGGACAGTGTCACCTGTTCGCCTGCCTAAGTTTACCGAAACCTGGCGGTGCCCAACATTAGCCAGCCGTTAGCTGACTGAGCTAGTGTTAGCCAGCTGATTAGCCATCTTTCCAAGTGGCGCTAGTAAGTTTTTCTTCATTGAATCTATTATATACTAAAAGTGGTGGTGATTTCTTACCCTTTGTAGTAAGCTTTCACCCGGACTTGGTGCGAATTCTCGCCGGGGTGGGACATGGTGCTGTCCCGCAACGTCGGCATCATAAGCTCAGCCGTGGACAGTCCGACTCAACGATATCGTCCTTCCTATCTACCTTACTTCCTACTTTGGCCGGTACCACGCCCAAAACTCTTAATTTTTTATAGTCCGTCGACAAACCAAGTGAATAACGAGACAAATGGTGGTAAAAGCTGAGTATTTGCCCTCCCTTAGACAAACGAAAATAACATGTAAAGTATAGAAAAACTTGCGGGGTCCGCCAAACAACTCCCCACTGCAAAGGCCTAACCACGGGCCAGCCCATTATTGGAATGCAACGGGGGGAGCGCATAACTTAGTAGATTCGCTCCAGCCTGAATCGTATGTTTTTTAAAACAGTAATACACGCAGTTCGATATTGATTTATTCTCTATCGACTAGAATAAACCAGTGCAATGCGGTCAAACTATCCGAAAGGTCAAGTATAACTTTTGGCACCATTAGGATTGTACCAACTCAAACGCTTTATGTGGGTAAGTGCTGCATTCGCGTTCAAGCATTTAAGCTCGGACAGGAAAGACCCTCGAGACATGTTGCTCATTGGAGTGCACTGATTTGGAAAAGAACAACAAAATTGAGCGGTAACAAAAACATGGGCTTTTCAAAATCTAATTTTAGAAACGAATGAGCTGTTGTGCTAAAACGAGGGGAGAAATTGTAGACTAAAACATTTTATATTTTTTTAAATAGATGGATGGATTTTTAATATTAGAAGGAATCTAATTTGTTTGTTTTTCAATTCAAGTTATATTATACTGTGTTAACAAACAGTGACAGACTCGTTTTGTTTTGCTTTTGTTCTGTTTTTACATTTTCTTTCATAGCTGTCCCCATAATACATGTATGATTATAGCAAGATAGTGGTGAGGTGTGGAGTAGGAGTGACATGGGTTCAAGGTGGGGGTGAGATTAGCTCTGAGCCCCTTCTTGTTTGCAGTGGTGATGGACAGGTTGACAGATGAAGTTAGGCAGAAATCTCTGTGTACTGTGATGTTTGCAGACAATACTGTGATCTGTAGTGAGAGCAGGAAGCAGGTGGAAGAGAGCCTGGAGAGGTGGAGGTATGCTCTGGAGAGAAGAGCAATGAAAGTCAGTGGAAGCAAGACAGAATACATGTGTGTGGATGAGAGGGAGACAGGTGTAACAGTGAAGCTGCAAGGAGCATCAGGGGTGATTTGTGACAGAAGAATAGCAGGAAAAGTGAAAGGGAAGGTTTACATGGTAGCCTGCTATGATGTTTGATTTGGAGACGGTGGCACTGACAAAAAGACAGGAAGCTGAGCTGGAGGCAACAGAGCTGAAGATGCTCAGATTGTTCTTGGGAGTGACCAGAAGGGACAGGGTTAGAAATTAGTATATCAGAAGGACAGCTCAGGTTGAGCAGTTTGGAGCCAAAGTCAGAGAGGCTGAGATGGTTTGGACACTGGATATATTGGATAAAGGATCTTCAAGATGGAGCTGCCAGGCAGCAGGAAAAGAGGAGGACAACAGAAAAGATGCATGGATCTAGTGAAGGTGGATATGCAGAGGGTTGGTGCGACAGAGGAAGATGCTATTTAGACAGGGTGAGATGGAGGCAAATGATCTACTCCCTGAAGGGAGCAAGAGAGCAAGAAGAGAGCAAGAGAAAAAGAAGACATAATGTCCCATAGTATGACTGATTCTTGTTTTCAAAAGGCACCTTTCAAAAGCCTGACTTTTATTGGTTGGCTGTAAAGAAAGCAACAAAGACTGTTATCATGGCTCTCCTGCAGGGTCAGATGTTTCCATCTTTTAATAGCCCAAGGTGAAAAAAATTGCCAGTCATCACAAAGTTGCAAACACAGCAGATTTTTGTGGAACAAGATGAAAATGACTCCAAAATAAAAGAAAATGGTGCTACAGTTAAGACGGAGAAATGTGTAGGATGTGGGGAGGTGAGTTGTTTCACACTGTGTTCAGCTTTTCCTGATCTTCACAAGAAGCCCATAGCTCAAAAAG
Organism: Pterophyllum scalare; assembly: GCA_024447675.2. Taxonomy (NCBI): domain Eukaryota; kingdom Metazoa; phylum Chordata; class Actinopteri; order Cichliformes; family Cichlidae; genus Pterophyllum; species Pterophyllum scalare. The sequence goes on along the minus strand of JAMQGT020012706.1, from coordinate 117,789 downwards.
ATGTACCAGCTGATGGATGCTCAATTATTCCTAGACAAAAAAACAAACAAACAAACAACTGAATTAACAGTCAGCAACCGGTTATTGTTAAACAGTTATTGGGACAAACAAAAACAGACAGCTTCTCTTCATCCTTATTATATATACATAACAATTATCCTGATGCAGCTTCTTGTGAACTCTATTCTTACAGGAAATATCACATTTTTACGCGTTTACGTAATGTGTTTCAACAGGACCTGTATTTTGTGTCTGCAGCGTATATTATTCAGACAAGGCCGGGACGCATCATGGCAACCAAGAAAACGGCGCTTTAAAAGGGCTTTTTTAACCCAAACCATGCCCTTTTGTAGTTTTTAAAAATACATATATCCTAACCATAACCACGTCCTTTTAAATGATTATGAATGACATGATTAAAATAAATAATGCAAATCAAGTGGAAAGACATCCGTGACATTTGGGACTCGAACCCGCGTCTCTGGTGTGAGCGACGATTTGTATCAATGTCCAAATGTGTATTATTAGTATAAGTAGTAATAGTAGCATATTAGTTTGGTACATGAATACGAATCAGAATATATAAGGCCGGACGGATACGAAACTGTGTTCAGCAACACGACAGTGGAGATCGTGATTACATCTCACGAACTCCTAGATACTGAGACTGTCTCGGATTTCCAAAAGTTGCTGGGATGGAAGTTGAGGGAGATGAAAATCTTAAATTCAGTTCAAGAATGACATCATTCAGTTTGGATCCTGGAAAAACATGCAGTCGTTACAGGAATACAGAGATGACAGAAAGAAGGTCTACAGTTATTTTTTATACATGTTTTGTAGGATATACCGAGTCCAGCTGGAACGGAGGCACAGCTGAAACACCTAAAATCATTCATGTTTCCTCTGCGCATGTGCGTCAGCGTCCGGAGATAACAGTAATTTTGTTTTTTGTTTTCTTTTTTTTTCCAAACGTAAGCGTTTCATTTCACCGCGTCCCTTTCACACTGGATAGTTATTTCACTTTGTATCACTACTGAACTGAACCTAAATCATTGTAATTGTTGTCCTGCGCTTAAAAAGACTGAAAGACTTCGCAGTTGCTCTTCGAATGAATATTTTTTCCAATTTTGCTCAATAGAAAATCAATAAATATAATTAAATATTTATAGATATTTGCAAGTGCTGTTAAGTGTTTTAACTGTTGCTCAGTAAATGAAATTATTACTTGGAACTGACTATTTTTGGTACTGGTCATTTTTTTAAAAATGTACTAGCGTTTGCGTGGAATTGGTTAGGCCTCAGCGTGATGGATGGGTTTTTATTTCAACTGTACCCGTGACTTTTGAAGTCAACTGTGAAGAAAAACTACTTATAGATATTTTGTATTATTTTTGTAGTACACGGGGAAAGGGAACATGAACTATAATTTGAGTCATGTATTGTGATTTGGGACCAAAAAGCAGACTCCTGAGGCACAATGGATTAAACAAAAAGCGAACCTGTTTATTTAGGCTGGTTACAAAGTCCATAAAAACAGAAAGAACTCAGATGATGGAGCAACACAGAGGACACAGGGGAGGAGTAATTAATACCACAAGGAAACAAATAATAAACTAGAACTAAGAACCGAGCTTAAACATGAATAATACAACAATGAATTCATGAGACCGCATGGTCATGTGATGTGGCAATGGCATTAGGATCAGCAGGAAAACAGGCCCTATCGCGACCAAACAATTAAAATTCATGTATTATTTTTCTAACTAAAATAACAAGCCTTTTATCATCAGGCATCCACTCTCCTCGTCGGCTGTGGAAGGTCCTCCCGCACTGCGAGCGGTGCTGTGCCGAAGCATTTTTTATTATCATATACTGCCTGCTTTGTGGCACACCGCCTGATTTTTTTTTTTTAAATCTCCATTTTCAGCAGTGCCGACACATCAGTGGGTTTCATGACTGGGAGAATGTGTTGGGATATGGTCAGCTCCTGATGGCCCATGTCCTCCAAAACCAGGCAGGTAACGCCGACAAGAGGTGGATGGTTGTGCATGCATAATGCGCAGTGTGAGCCGCGAGGGGCAGAGCGGCAGGGGGTGACATCCAGTTGTGCTGAATGTAGTCTCTGAAGGTTCACAGACAGGGCATCAAAGATCACTGATTATGCGATCGTTCGGGGTTTGTCGAGAAAATCCTGCCCGCGTTTATTACCGGCTCTGCAGCGAAGAATAATGAGCAAAAAATAATCAATATTCTGATTTTCTGCTGCAACAGGCGTGTTTTATACAACCCAGCTTTTTTTTAGATTATTATTATTAATATTATTATTATTGAAATGTTCTTAAATTGTTACAGAGGTATGAGTGGCCTCCCACCTTACAGCAAATGTTAAAAACTCAATTATATGAATGATTTACATTCAAATGCATGTTCAAGGGATCTTGGTGAGAATGTTAAATATTACTATTATTAAATCTATTGTGCTGTTATTATTTGTTCACTTAATTAATTGCTTCTAGCTTCTTGCTTGTGTGTCAGAATTGTGCATTGAAGAAGATCTGGTCCAAAACCAGATTTATACCAAGTTTAGTTTTGGGTTTTATTTTATTTATTTATTATTTCAAGAAGCCAAAACCTCTCTGTGAGGTAGGATATCCATGATGTCTATCATTTGTGTGAGTGTATTTGAATTTATTTGCATGGCTCTTGAGGTAAAACTGCCATACATTGTACAAAACTATATTTTGCAGACTATTGTTTGTAGACAAAATTATTCTTTAAAAATTGATTATCATTTAATTTAAAACTCCAAATGGCACCAATATATATTGCACTGAAAGTCATAAAAATTAAAGACCAAAGATAAATTTTGTCAGATTGAAGTATATTCAGTTCAGTTCATGTTTATTTATGTATTGCCAATTCTGAAAAGCAGTTGCCTTAAGGCGCTTCATACTGTAAGGTAAAGACCCTATAGTACTAAAGATCAAGCGACTCCCTATGAGCAAACACTTTACAACGGTGGGAAGGAAAAACTCCCTTTTTTCAACAGGAAGAAACCTCCAGCAGAACCAGTATCAGGGAGGAGCAGCCATCTGTCATGACTGGTTGTGGGTGAGGGGAGGGAGAATAAAAGAGAGCATAGGGAAATAAGGACAAAACACAGGCTAGTGGAGATAGGAGACAAACTTTAATGGCATGCTGCAGGGGTATTCAAACATGTATGGAGCGAAAATAGTGGGAATATTGTGGGAATATTTGCATGTAGATAATTATATTTTCACACAAAACCTTCTACGCCTGCTAATGTCTGTGTTCTTACTGCCTGAACTCTGTCTTTCTTCACCTTGCTTAACTGATAGCATTTACTGAAGAGTCAGTCAAAATCGCAGATGAAGCTCAGGTTGAACCAGCTGATGTTATCATGTTAATTCATGTCCTTTTTAAAAAAAAAAATATCTCCACAGTTTTCCTGATATTGAATCTGTGTGTAATCTGGGAGATGGACAGGCAGAGCCCAGGAGACAGAAAGGCAGATACCAGTAAGACAGTAACCACCGCAGCATCATCGTCATCATCTATCTTCACCATGGCAACAGTCAGTTCCCGTGCCCAACCACCCTCTACCTCCCTCAGCATCATCCCACCAGACAGACAAGCAGTCCAGGTAATAGACTGCATCTGCGACCTGAGTGTACGTTGTTCATTTAGAGAGTCCTGGCTTCACTGAAAAGTAATCAAGGAAACAGACTTTTGCATTGTTTCACTTCACAGGTCAACATTCAGGGTAATAGACAGTAGACTGCCTACGATCCCTACAGACACAGTGTGCTTGACAGCCAAAAGTTACAACTTATAGACAGTACCTGCCAGCCACCTGTCTGTAAATGTTTAATTTATCAAACACAGCCAAGGTCACAGGAAGTACCTTTGGGCATTATTCATGTACTATGTACACACAGGACTTGATTTAAAGGTGATCCAGGTAATGGACAGTACCACTGACCTAAGCATGAATGTATTTTATAGATATATTGAATATTGATTGTTGGTTGCATGCACTTGCCAAGCAGGCTGACAGTGAAGGCATCAGCTATTACCTTCTGTCTTATAACCGCAGCAGTCTTGTTCTGCAGTTACTCGATTTGTAAAGTGTTTTGAGTCTACATCATGTGACCCAACAGGTGATCCAGCACGCCATCCACAGACCTCAGAGCATAACGGCCCAGTACCTGCATCAGATGTACGCAGCCCAGCAGCAGCACTTTATGCTGCAGACAGCAGCCCTGCAGCAGCACCAGCACCCTTCACATCTGCAGAGTTTGGCCGCCATCCAGCAGGTCAGGCGGTGTCTGTTTGTGTGCTGTGTGTCAGTGTGAAGCTGAAGAGTGGAAAGTGAAATGTGTTGTCACTATTTTTCAGGCTTCAGTCTGTCAGAGGTCACCTTCTTCATCTACAGGCAGTTTGGTTCAGGCTGCGGGTGTCTCCCAAAACTCAGTAAGTGTGTGTGCAGTCTCACTCTGAGCACAAATACACACCTGAGCATATTTTGTTTTTACATCTTTCATCATCCCACCCCCCATCCAGATTGCTTTACCAGCATCTCCAGTGACAGCGCGGCTGATTGGCCGAACTCAGACATCCACTGCCGGTGCGGCCACAATATCCCAGCAGGCCATGCTTCTAGGAAACAGGCCAGCCAGCTGTAACCAAGCTCAGATGTATCTTCGAACTCAGATGGTATAATCTTTACAATAATCTCAAGCTACATTCATCCTGCTTTACTATGTTGCCATTTTGACTGCATGAGACAACTTTTTTCTGGCTGATTTTTAACCAACCTGCCATTTGAGCTTCCCTGTTGCTTTTCCTTGCCAGCTGATTCTAACTCCTGCAGCCACAGTAGCTGCAGTTCAGTCAGACCTCCCCACTGTGACCTCCTGCTCCTCATTACCTACCTCCTCTCAGGTACAGTCATGCCACAACACTGGAGTTTTATGTGCCTCCGAATGCTACAGACCTTAAAGTGGACCTATTATGTTCATTTCAGGCTCCCTATTATTGTTCTTGGACTCTTCTGGAGTAGCTTTGCGGAATTCACAGTTCAAAATAATCCTTATTTGCCTCATTCTGCTGCTGTTCCTCAGTTCATCCTCATCATCTAAAACAAGCCATTTTCTCCCTTTAAGACCACCCTTCCTGTGAGTCAGGAGCTGATAAACGTTTGCACCTTCATACCTCACTGCCCACAGCTTTGAAGTTACTTTCTTCTGATTGGCTGCCCCTCTCAAACAGAGAGGATATAATATCATTAAGGATATCCCCCTTTCTTTGAAATCATGCACAGCAAAGAGTATTGGGTGCACTGGGATGGGATTACTTGTACATTATTTTGGAACATTGCATTGCAGCATTGTTTATATCATAAAATAAGGAACAGCAGAACAGATCCACTCATTCTAGCTATTTATTTATGTGTTGTCAATGTGTTAGGACAAGGTACTGCACTGACTCTTCATTCCACATCCAGACACGTTTATTAACTGTGAAGAATAACTGTTAACCGCTGATATTTCGGTGCAGAATCTGGCTGTGCGTACCCATTTGCCTGGAGCTCTGGCTACAACCCACAGCGTCATCTTAAAGCCTTCTACCGAGTCCCAGGCTCTGTCTCCAGCTGCCTCTTTGCCCAAGACTCCAATCTGTGGGCTGAAAAGCAACCAGCTGACTGATGCCTCAACAGAAACAGCACCATCTGTTATAACCCCAGGTGAGTTCATGTGTTCCAGGGTTTAAGATAAGAAGCCAAAAACAAGATTAGTGGTGTCAAACTTTGGGTGGACACTTGTTTTGGGTAGGTAAATGCAATCTTCCAATAAATGTTTTAAAAGCAGTGTAAGTGTTTTAGAGTGTAAATCTGCAGTTGAGAGAGAATTGATTAATTAAAATTTTTTTTAGTGTAACATTGTCATTTATACTTGATCAAAAGCACGAGAAGACTCATTACCAGGATACTAATGTTCATTTAAGTGCAGATATTTGCTTTTTTGTCAGGTTAAGTTTTTAATTTAAAGCATTTTGCATGATCGTGAGAGGTCACCTGTGAATTTGCTGGTTCCGACTGGTTTGGATCTTGTATGTCTCTCATGTTCCCTCTGCAGCCTATTCTCCAGTGCAAACCCACACTCTAGTCAAGCAGCAGCTGTCCTGTCCAGTAGGCCAGCAGGTGGCGCACCACCAGCTTATTTTCCAGCGGGCCGCAGGAGGAGCTCCCAGCAGCAGACAGCTGCAGCCTATCGCCCTCAGAGTAGCACCCCAAGATACCCACTCATGTCCTCTTCCTCTTTCAGTTAAAAGACTGACCACTCCAACCAGCCCCCACTCACAACCACAAAATGAGCCCCCAGCCCCATCTTCCTCTTCTTCCCCATTAGTCACCAGTGTCTTTGCATCATCAGCTCAGACTTCAGTCCCAGCTGCCACTGTTCAGCCTCAGCCTCCTCCTCTGGTGGCTGCACCACAGCGTCGGACCTCATTCCCACAGATCCAGCAGCCTCCGCCTCCTCCTCCTCCTCTAATTCTCCCCAGGCTGCCCCAGAATCCGCCGGCCTCCATCCACAGGCTGTCCCTGCAGTCAGCCTTGGCAGTCCAGTCAGGACAGGTACTGCAAACAGAGCAGGAGCTGCCTGTGGCAGAGGCTCTGGTTCAGATGCCCTACCAGAACCTGCCACCTCCTCAGACGGTGGCTGTTGATCTGAAAGTGCATCCAGTCAAGCACAACGAAACTCCGCCAGTGAGTCAGCATGTCCTGTTTTGAAGAGCTCCTGATTGGATTATGTGCTGGTTTGACTGAGGGTTTGTTTTGGTTTGAATTTCAGGTGGGTCAAATGTGCAAAGTGAACGGGCTGAGCTCAGAGGAGCGGAAAGATCCTCCAAGTTCACAACAAGACAGGACCCCTACACCACCTAAGCAGAATGGTTTAGGTACAGAATTATTAAATTAACTGGATAATTTGTCTCTCTGAGACACCCCTCACCCCTGCATTCTTTATGCTTTTTATTGTTTAGCGGTGATGGGTTCATCCTCCATCACCTCCAGCCACTCAGTGATTAAATCAGCACAGGTGGAGGACTCCTCACAGCTTACCACCACTAACAAAAGCAACAACAGCAGCAGCAACAACCCTCCTCCTCCACCACCTTCTCCTCTACCTCCTCCTGTCCTGCCTGCTGCAGCAAGAGTCCCCAGCCACCCTCCCTCTGCCCCAGCCAGCCTCCCAGGAAGCCCCAAGAGGTCAACCCACGTCCTCACACACCTCGTGGAGGGCTTCGTCATCAAAGAGGGTTTGGAGCCATTCCCGGTACGTGGAGGTGCCCTCTGCATAAAATTCACTGTTTATTAATGGGAAGCACTACAAACACTTCAAACCAGCTTTTTGTCATGCATTTTCTATTTCTTCTTCTTATTCATCCATAATCAACATTAAAGTATTTCTGGAGCAGGTGAGGAGAAGAACATGGAATTTAAAACTTAAGTAAATGTCTGATTTTAAGATTATAAACAGAGTCATGTAGCCATAATGGAGAAATTTCCTGTTGATGTGGCTCTAATCCGATACCTGTTCTACAACTGAGAGTAGCCTCAGTACAAAATAATGTATTTTCAGGTATAAATTCTCTAATTAGGTACACCCCCTTTCATGATTCAAGAAGACTAAGACTGTATAAATATATTGCTGTAAACCACTGATACGCATGAAACATGACATTGTGTCATTGTATTATCTTTAAATTATAACGCCTGTGACATTATGCAATTTGCCTGCATTTCCCTGATGTCCATCACTCCAGCCTGTTCTTGTTCAGCGGAGGTGCCAATTATTTTGTCACAGTTGCTGGCATGGCTCATTTATGCACAAGGTGTCTTTTATCGAGGAAGCTGGCTAATTCATAATTGTTCAACATGTAGAGTTATTGTTGTGAAGGGGCTTATTTTTAATGGTAGCTTGTTTCCACTACTTAAAAAAAAAATGCTATCCATAAGTCAAAATCTGGGGTTATTATCTCAAACTTTTGCGTTACTAACTCAAACTTCTTAGAAAAGCAAGTCAAAATTGAGAAAATAACTCGGTATTAAAGCTAACCAAGTTTTCAGTGCCTAAACCTAAACAGGAAATGAAAGAAGAAAGTGAGCGATAAAGCAAAATGCAAAGGTCTTAGTGGGACACCAACTACGCTTTCTTGGCTGATAAGCCTGTGATTGATCCCACTATCACCCCCCCAACATCCTAATGTGGACATTGTAGGTTTTTAAAATGGGACCATTATCTCTCTGCAACCAATATTGCCACAGCTACTGTGTCAAGACACACACAAACATATACCAGGGCATCAAACCCTGCCTTTCTGTCACATAGTGCTGGCGTCATACACATATAAACAAAGTGTCCTTTGGTGTCATTGCCTTACGCACTAGAGGAAGCTATACTCGCCACAAGGTAATGGTCATCTTTAAAGAGGATTAGGAGGAGTAAATTACAAGTTTTCAGTGAGGACATTGTGGCTTACGTCTTTTGAGTGGTGTGCCTTGTTCTGCTGTGTTTCACTCGTTCACAGTTGTTTTTTGTTCAGTTTTTAACTTTTGCACAATGGTTAGCAATTTCGGTTCAGCTGCATTGGTGCTGCTTGTTAGCATCAGTTTAATGTTGATTTTGATCTATTCATGGGAATCAGCCAAGAATCAGCCTAAATTTATAAAACACAGGAACTTAAATAAGCGTTCTGTAAAGTGTAACTTCACTCTCATCCAAACGATGGAATCTGTCTGTGTATGTGAAACTTCATTCTGTTTGTGTCTTTATCATGCATGTGTAAGGTTTTACAATATTTAATGTGTTCCTTTATGCAGGTTGGTCCATCCTCGCAGTTATCAGAGCAGCAGGCTTCACTTCCAGAACCCCAGGACATATCGACCAATGGGGATGCAGCAGAGGACAGTCCACTCGATGCTGACCAGTCAGATTCATCTGACTCTGAGATGGAAAATGATGGCTCTGCAGCAGAAGGTGAGGAGTAGTCTATTTTTGTGTGTGTGTGTGTGTGTGTGTGAGAGTGTGCGTGAGTGTGCGTGTGTGTGTTAACATGCGTGACTAACAGCTAGTCCTCTGAAGTTGCAGAGTTCGGGGAGAGTGTGGCAGCTGTGCTGCAGTGTGAATACTGTGGAAGCAGCGGTTACGCTCGAACGTTTCTACGCTCCAAACGCTTCTGCTCCATGTCATGTGTCCGAAGGTAAATGAAACACTTACACATCCAGATGTGGTTAACACACATCTGAGTCTTGAATTGCACACAAACAACAGCTTAGTTAACTGGAACGAGCAATATTTAACATCGGTATTCATCTCTCATCTTTTTTTTCATATTTAATATACAGTGTGTTATATCATAGTGAGTGCTGTAGAGCTGCATTATAGATAAATTATGATTAGATAACAATCAAACATAATAAGTTTTCTCTTATAGGGTAACTATTACAAAAACAAAATAGCTTCAGTGATTCACTGAATGAATATGGGGTGTGTAGGTTACTATGAGACATTCACTAGCCACTCTATTTAGGTAGACTTCGCTAGTGCTGGGTGGGACAAAATTACTACAGATCAGATTCAACAAGGTTGCTCAAAGATTTTGGTCCATATTGACATGATAGCATCACAGAGTTGCTGCTGATTTCTCAGTTGCACATCCATCATGCAAATCTCTCCATTTCACCACATCCCGAAGGTGCACTGCTGGATTGAGATCTGGTGATTGTGGAGGCCAGTTGAGAACAGTGAACTCATTATCATGTTCAAGAAACCAGTTTGAGATGATTTGGGGCTTTTTGTGTTATCCTGCTGGAAGCAGCCTTCAGAAAATGAGTACACTGTAGTCATAAAAGGATGGATATGGTCAGCAATAATATTCAGGGAATTGGTGGTTTTTAAAAGATTCTCAGTTGGATCTAAGGGGTCCAGCATGTGACAAGAAAATAAAATATCCGCCACACCATCACACCAAAACCACCAGCCTGGTTCGTGGGAACCCTAACCCTGGAGATATCTGGGGATGACTATAATGATATTTGGAGTGCTCTGAATACCAGCTCGAGATCCAGGCAAGAGTTCTCCGTTGAAAACTTATAGAAATATGCTTTGTGAGTCCACAAACTAAAGTTATACATCCGGGGTTTCAGCAGACTGTCACAAAGAAATGGAAAAAGTTGTTTTTCAATCCATTAGCAGACAGCAGACTTTAATCACCAACATAAAAAACAGAAATGGCTACCCTACCCTAAAAAAAACAGGATCTTAATGATGTAGTAGCTCATTTGGCACAAGATCAAGGACAATTCACAGGTTATTATAATATGTGAAATACAGAAAGAAAGTTCTAACTTTTTATGGTCATTTGTTGGCTGTATTGCACAAAGTAATGAGAATTAAAATCCACTGAGAATTCAAAGAGGCTCACAGAGTCCTAACCAGGATAAAACAATCTTGTTTCACTAGCTGTGAAAATGGAAAAGTGAGAGTAAAATGAGCAAAATGAGCATAGCTTCAGTGAAGACCCCATTAAGTGATCACTGTGTGCAGCTTTCACTAAAATCTGACCAATTTTTGTGAACAGACACCTCACTATCACATAAGCTCATTGGTCCTTCAGATGGATGAGCTAAAAGTGGTCAAATAAGATAAATCCCCAAAACTGCAGATGCCCAGCATGAGCACACATGGGGTGCATGATGACAGCTTGACAAAGGGCCCCTTCATCTCCATCCTCCTGCCTGTGACCAGGGAAACAGTCAGAATTCCATGTTGAAGGATATCTCAATTCCTAAAATTAATCAGGAGGAGAGAGGAAAGAGGAGGCTTGCTTGAGCTATAATCAAGGATGCACAGGTGTTTCCTCTGTGGAAGTATTTTTACCTTTAGCAAATAAAAGAGGACTGGCAAACAGCTGTAATATACAAACTGTGGTGGGAGGAGGAGTCTTATTCATATGTTTTTAACATGATCAAACTTTCTGCCCCACACAAAGGATATGATGCCAAATTGCACCATGTCATGAACACTGGCACACCGGAGTGTCTCATATTTAATTGGCATCACTTTAAAATGAGGCTCTAAAATGAGGATGACTTGCCTCGATTCCTTTCTCCTTGTGTCTCGCTAATTTTTGAATATTTTATGCTTTGTTGTTAGAAATTGAGCTTTGAGTGCAGTTATTATAAATCATTTTGAATCTTTTTATTTTATTGTTTTTCAGTGTTAGTGCCATTGGTTGAGGTTCAGAGTCTGTGGAAAGAATGAGTACCACTCATGAGCTGGTGGCAGGGTGTTGTTGTAGCAAAGCACTTTCTTCTGCTGCAGAAACTGCAGAAAATTACAGTCTGAGTCAGTAATATAGAATTACATCATCTGGCATCTGCGGTCCCACTGATATGAGCAGATAATCACTCCCAGGTTTCCCAGAGTCTCTGTCAAAGGGACAAAAAGAGGGCAGCTCTGAGTCTCACTGTTTCCTGTTGAACTGTGAGGAAAATAACATGTTGTATTGCTTTTAGACTTCATTAATGATGTGATAACATAATATTAGGGAGGAATGCCCTTATCAATCTAACATTTCATGGCTCTTTCTCTTCAGGTTCAGTGTGAGCTGCACCAAGCGTATCACGGTGCTGCGAGCAGGTCGCTGGGTCCACAGGCCAGTGGGCAGGAGAGGACGACCCCCCAGCAGGGTCAATGGAGCCCCCAGGGAACATTTTATGATGCAGGTCAGTTAATCTCATTGGCCTGATGGATGTAGGAAGATACAATATATGGTCAAAAAGTACTGTGCCACCTACAGGAGCTGCTCAGTCATGGAAACCCATGCCATGAAGCTCCTGGTGCACTGTTTTTGTGCTGATGTTAAAGCCAGAGGAGGTTTGGAGCTCTGCATCTCAGCGCTCAGTGACCTTGCAAGGTCACAATACTTATCACTCTGTGTACATTGACATTTGCTGTTTTTGTTTTGTTTTTAGTATGTTTAGTGTTACATTTAGTCTGTTTAATTTTTGCTTTATTGAACTTAATGAAACATTTTACTTTTACTGAGCTTCTTTCTTCATTTTTATCTAATTGAGCCATTTTGGGGTTTTTTTCTCTTCCCACAAATGACTACATGTTTACATGATAAACAAAAGCATTATCTAGGCTCCCACATTCCTCTACCAAGTCAAATATATCTGTTTGTTTAAAGAAGAACAGATTTGGAGGTTTTATGACAGACACTTTTCTGCCAGGAGGACTTTCTTGTTATTTATACTGTGTTTGTCTCTTTCTTTGCTGCGAGGTGACAGTTAGTAAGAACTATACGGTCTGCATCCTGTCAACTTCTTCTTGCAGTCCAGAAAAAACATATTTCATCTCATTGGCTTCTTCTTTCCAACACAAACACAGGCCAGACATGAAGCTATCCACAGCTTCACATTTATAAACAAACCAGCATGTTGGACAGAATATTCAGGGTGATCAGGTCAGCCGGCAGATGGGCATCTCTAATACAAACAGCCAAATGGCCTTTCCAGGTGGCTAATTTCTGAGATGTCCATCAGCTCTGAAAACAAACATTAAAATGATTCATGTAATTTTATTATTTATTTTTCTTAAAGCTGCAGAGTTCTCAAGCTTGTTACTCCAGTATATGCCATTTTAAGTAACTCCTCATTTCCTTAAACGTCTATAGTGGAGGTGGAGAGTGCAATGTCAGCATGATTCATAAAATTCATTAAATAATTATTGCCCTTTTTCTTGTTTTCTGTTATGCAGTCCTGTGAAAAATGAATTGAAAACAAAGAAAAAAAAAATTCAATTCAATTAAAAAATACAAATCCCCCCCCCATTACAGAAACAAGCTTCTAAAGATAGTTGTCTTTTACCTAAGCTCACCCCATGATTCTAGTGTGGAGAACCACTTTCACCAGCAATAACAAAGTAATTGGTTTCTGTATGACTTCAGTCTGTCACGTCATTGTGGAGGAATTTTGGCTCACTCTTCGTTACAACGTCGCTTCAGTCTCCTCACCTGCTTATTATAATGTCACCCTATTGATCACTTAGTCCAGTGCTTTCCAGCCTTGGAATTGAGTTGGCTTTAAAGCTGTTGTGTTTCCTTTTTTCCAGTTAATTTATTAGTGCAGCTTCAGCCTTTATAGCATAGTATATTTCTGAATCTTGTTTAATTTTTTCACGTTCACTAACCGTCAGCTACCTTTTAAAAAAAACAAACAAACAAACTGCTCTCTTTAGGCTGTGCATTTTTGTGAAAAACTGATTCAGTAGATCATAGAACCAGCTTTAGCTCAATAACTTGAAATAGATCATTTTAATTTTCTGTGTGACTTTTTCAGTTTGTCACATCCTTGTGGAGGAGTTTTGGCCCACTGTTCTTTAAAACATTGCTTCAGTTCATTGAGGTTTGCAGATATTCAGACTTTGACTGGGTCATTGCAACACCTTGATTCTTTTCTTTTTCAGCCAGTCTGTTGTAGATGTGCTGCTGTGCTTGGGGCCATTGTCCTGTTGCATGATCCAGTTTTAGCCAAGCTTTAACTGTCAGACAGGTGCCCTCACATTTGACTCTCAAATAGTTTGGTATACAGAGGATATGGTTGACTCAATGACCACAAGGTCCCCAAGTCTTGTGGCTGCAAAACACCTCTCAATCACAATGCTCAACAGTTGGTATGAGGTGTTTGTGCTGATATGCTGTCTGGTTTTCATCAAATGTGGCACTGACCAAACATCTCCACTTTGGTCTTGTCTGTCATCATTCCAGAAGTCTTGTATTTTGTTCAGCTGCAACTTTGCAAACCTAAGCCATGTTGCATGTTCTTTTTAGAGAGAAGAAGCTTAAGCCATACTTTTTCAGTCTTTTTCTAATTGTACTGTCATGAAATTTAACATTTAATATGCTAACTGAGGCCTGTAGACTCTCAGTAGTGCATGTTCATATTAAACATGGCCATAGTTTCAGTTAATGAGGTCAGTGAAGTTAGACTTTTTCAACATACTCTATAAAGTTCAAGAGTGGGGGAGTTCACTGAAGCTCCAGCCACCTGCTCAAATCTTCTGTTTGCATGGAGCAGCCAATCAGAAAAATGCTTGCTTAAAAGGAAAGTAGCAAAAATAGCTTTTTTCAGACAGGATGAACTGAGGGGCTTCACAGTATGATGATAAAAATAAGAATTTTGAACTATGAATAACACAAAGAAACTCTATTGGAGCTGAAAATGAACAGAATACTGTTGATCTCTTCAGAGTTTAGACAAAACAAAGAATGAAAAGATAAGACAAAATGTAAGAGCAGCTTGTAAAAGTATTATTTTAACAAAATGTCCATTCAAAATGTTGCCACCTCCATGAAATCAAAAATATGAAAGACAGACTTACAAGACAATGATTATTACCAGTTAGGTATAACAAAAATATATTTTTGAAGGCTGACAGACTCCATTTTTCCTAGTGGAAATAGCCCATTTATATTATTTAACCATTTTAAATAATATAAACTGGGTGGAAATATTTTGACAGCAGCATTTAATGAGCTATTTGATACTTTCCACTGAGCTCAGACATTAAGGTTTGCAGCTCAAAGTAAATATTCACAATGAATTAAAACTAAAATTTATTTGTAGCTTTCTTATACAGCTGGTTAGAACTAAATGTAACCTGAGACACGGTCTAATACCTGGTTCCTCTTTGTTACTGTATGTAATCCAGCTCTAAAAGACACAGTGACTATTTGTGTCTTTGTGCATCACAGGCTCACAGATCATTTGGCTCCAAACAGACCCAACATAGTTCACAGAGAGAGGAAGATGAGCAGCACGTGGAGGAGGAGGAGGAGGAGGAGGAAGGAGAAGAACCTCCTGTTCCCATGACAACCAGGCTTCGGAAGCAGGCTGAGAGAGAGCTAGAGCGGGAGAGAGAGCAGAGGACGATAGAAACGATCACCATTTCAGACACAGAAGACAACAGCTGTCCGTCTCAGTGGAACGTGGAGCAAGTATTTTGTTATATCAGCACCCTGCCAGGTAATGCCATTTGTCATACTTCTGAAGCACAGTTTTTGTCACTAAAGAAATGGCAAATACGCAAGGTTATGACCTCTTATCTCTGTGCTGTACTGGAGCTTGCTGTGAGGGGTTTGTTTTAGAGTTTTGCTTCTTTCTTGCCGTTTTTAAACAGGTTAAATACATTTTCCAGCCCTGAAACTTTCCCGTGGACACAGCATGGTCGCTTGAGGGTGACAGCACATAGTGTACACTCACAGGCCATGTCATTGGCAAACTGCTCGTTAGTACTAATATCTAATCAGCCAATCAGATGGCGACAATTCAATGCGTTTTGGCATGTAGACATAATGAAGATAACCTGCTGAAGGTTAAACAAAGCATCAGAATGAGGATGAAAGGTGATTTTGAACATGGCATGGTTGTTGGTGCCAGAGGGGCTGATCAGAGTATTTCAGTAACTGCTGATCTACTGGGATTTTCCCACACAACCATCTCTAGGTTTTGCAGACAATGGCCCAAAAAAGACAAACTGTCCAGTGAGCAGCAGTTCTCTTGGTGAAAATGCCTCATTGAGGAGAATGGCAAGACTGCTTTGAGCTGATAAGGGAACAGCAACTGAAATAAATACTCATTACCAAGATATGCATAAGAGCATCTGAATATGCAACACATCAAACCTTGAAGCAGATGGGCTACAGCAACAGAAGACCACCCCGCATGCCACTCCTATCATCGCCTCACTAAATTCGACAGAAGACTGAAAAAAGTGGTCTGTTCAGTCTTGATTTCTGTTGTGACAATCAGACGTTAGGGCCAGAATTACCAGCTGAGAATATTTTAAATACCACAGCCCACCTGAGCATTGTTGTTGTCCATCGCTTTATGGCCACAGTGTACCCATCTTATGATGCTCCAAACTCCAAAAAAAGCTCCAAACCCCAAATCATCTCAAACTGAGTTCTTGAACATGACAATAAGTTCACTGTAACAACAGTCACCAGATGTCAACCCAGTAGAGCACCTTTGGGACGTGGTGAAACAGGAGATTCACATCACGGATGTGCAGCTGAAAAAAAACTGCAGCAACTGTGCGATGCTGTCATGTTAATATGGACCAAAATCTCAGAGGAATGTTTGCAGCACCTTGCTGAATCTGAACCACACAGATTTAAAGTAGTTCTGAAGATAAAACGGGATGCCACCCAGAGCAAGCAAGGTACCTAATAAAGTGTCCAGTGAGTGTATGTCGTGCATCCGACCAATTCAGACAGATGTTAAAAATGACAAAATGGCTGTCTTTAAATCTGACCTGATGTTTTTATATTATTTATGATGTAAATTCATGAGAATTGCACATAAAATAATTAACATGGTTCACACAATGGTAGCAGAAACCACTCAGTCCAGTTCTGTTTCCTCCAGGTGGTGCTGATGTTGCCGAGGAGTTTCGCTCCCAGGAAATAGATGGTCAGGCTCTGCTCCTTCTCACAGAGGATCACCTGGTCAGCTCCATGAACCTTAAACTGGGACCTGCACTGAAACTTTGCGCACACATTAATGCTCTCAAAGATGCATAAACAACTACCATTCCTACTCTATGCGAATGTAAAGAAAAACAAGGCTGTCCTCACCTCTGCAGAGACAATAAGGAAGTACTGCTCATCTTTAAAGTGGTTATTTAAAAACACACAAAAAAAACACAGCAGAGCTCGCTGAATTGAACTAATTCCAGTTTTTAAGACCACTGCCAATAATTTCTCCAGGTGCTGCCTCTCACATAGCAAGATTTCAGTCAGCTCACTCTCAGATGATATTAGAGTTTTACCTGCACTGCTTTGGCACATTTCTCCTAATAGTTTTGCAGGTTTCAGCACTGAATATGCATTTCCTTAAACTGTTCACACATAGATTAAAAACTAGTTAAACTGTGGAACTTCTATAATTTGTAAAGTGAAAGACCCAAACACAGGATTTTAGGAAACAAAACACAATCCTTTATTGGTTGAAATGCCAAACCCAACACCTAACAGGGAACCAGGCAAAATAACATGCAGATACCATAACAACAGCTCAGGGGAAGGACTATTTATACACATCAGGGAAGTGGAGACAGCTGGGGAAAAGACAGCTATCTTTAGAAACTTGTTTCTGCCACTGGGGGGGGGTAAGTTAAATTTTTTTAAATTTAATTTCAAGTTATTTTCCCAAAGGTTTGAGTTTGTTAGTTAGTATTAAAGTTTGGTATCCCAAAATTTAGAGTTAGTAAGTCAAAATCTTTAATTAATAAGTCAAAGTTTTGTGATATAACCTTAAATTCGACCTTTGGATAGAAGAAGGTTTTAGTGGCAGAAACAAGCTTCCATAACTATCTGATGAGAAATAAGAGGCCCCAACTAAAAATAATTCTAAAACATTATACAAAGAGAGCACAGGATGTTAGAATAATGAACTCAAAACAAAACACAAGGACACACACAAACTAAAACTCTTCACTAGGATGGTCTGCAGAGTGTCCAGAGATATAATTAGAAAAACAAAACAAAACGCATAGTTATTTAGAAAAAGCACAGTATTTTTACATTCCACTTTGTGAGTGGAAAATATTTCTCCTCCAGTGATCACACGATAGCCCGGCAACTGACCGGTAACCTGTTCAGGGTGTACCCACCCTGCCTCTTGCCCTATGGATGTTCACACAATAAAATAAAATGTTTGCTGTAACAGAAATAACTGAAAATGTACAGAGCACTGCACAGGACAAAACAAGTATCTGTCAATACCAACAAAACACAGGCCTACTGTCTGCATATACTACAGTAATAAATCAGCGCTGGTGGTCTCTGATTGTCCTGTTTGGCCACAGATTCTCATTAAGCTCACGCCAAATGCTCTTATTTGCAAAGTAACATGGGAAAAACTGGCGTGTACGCCTCATCCATCCTCCGCATTCTTCTGCATCTTCCTGTAATCTGTTGACTTTCCTGTGCTCTGTTCTTTCCCTCTTGCACGCACAGGCTAAGGCTCCTATAAAAGCAGCTTCATCCGTGTTCACAAACTGTTGTTGTCCTCATGTTCTATAAATATGTTCAATACTCATGTTACGCCTGTGAGGGTTAGAGCTTCGGGGCATGGACTGCAAATGCCTTACAACAGACTAAAGGCCTTTGCCCAAGGATCTCTAACTGTGTGCTGGTGCATACTGTACTCAGCGGTCAGTGTATTCTGGAGCAAGGACATGAAGGGCCCTAAAAATAATGCATAAAACCTATTCTAAAATGTCTAAAACAGGAGGGATGTGATTCTGTTGTTTAGTTCTGGCAAACAGAAGTGATTTCCATAAATGTCCTAAAACATTTTAAGATGTTAACGAGCATGGAGATGGATGGATTTTATGTTTTGGTTTGAAAACAAGAACTGAGCCAAAGCAGCAAAGATGAGCAGTTCTTTCTCTCATCATTTCATTGTAGTGATCGCAGTAGTTCTGACTCAAGTTATCCATTTGTTTCAAAATGGTTTTTAAATTATT
The DNA here is from genome assembly GCA_024447675.2 of Pterophyllum scalare. Classification (NCBI taxonomy): domain Eukaryota; kingdom Metazoa; phylum Chordata; class Actinopteri; order Cichliformes; family Cichlidae; genus Pterophyllum; species Pterophyllum scalare. The sequence goes on along the minus strand of JAMQGT020012706.1, from coordinate 99,166 downwards.
TTTTTTCCCATTTGTAAGCAAAGAGAACAAATTATCAGTATTACATATGATGGATGCTGTACAAAGTGTTTACAAAGCAGATTACTGCCTCTTATCTTCGAGATGGAATTTAATACATTCACCATCAGCAAACAGTTGTAACAACTGATGAAAGTTTACTGATTACAAGGTTATTTATTATTTATTGTTGTCATAATTAACATAAATAAAACATTTAGAAAACAGTTTTGTTTTTGTCTTTGTGTAAATATTACTTTTAAAACTTTTTGGTTTTGCAGATATTTTCACTTAAGTGGGTTCAAATTTAATATTTTTTCATATTGGGATTGCTACTTTTATTCGAATAAAGGATGTGAATACTAATCCTTTGCAGCGCTGCAGCTGTGGAAAAATAACAGATTCATGACATAAGCAGACAGATAAGTTTGTAGATTTTCATACTCTTCAAATGATAAATTTTAAACGGCTCGAGTTTTGGTGAACTACCACCAGAGACGATCCTTTACATTGACAAAGGAGCCACACTTATGGGAAACTTTAACAAAAGCAATGCATATAGCTATTTTTATACACGGTTTCCCATTTTCATTTGGCTGCAGTAAAGGCCTAGCAGAGAATCTCAAGTGGGAAACAAAATTTGGTGATGTCCACTGGTTCTAAGACTTCAGGCTGTCACTGACTGAAGTGTTTTCATCCAAGTATTAAAAACAATCCTTATATTTAAAATTGTTCAAATACTTTTGAGCCTCTGGAAATGGAGACTGTGTATTAAAAAGGCTGTATTTTCTAAACAGTTAATGCGACACTTTTCTTAAATCTGCACCCATATATTGCACACAAATTTTTGTGTGGTGTCCAGAGACACAGCTGCAAAATTTGTCAGTCTCCAGTTACTTATCGGCAATTTTTAGTACGTCAACAGAAAAAAAAAATTTTTATTTAAAAAATGTAATTTAAACCACTCAACACAGTGCTGTAACATCAGATTCCATTCCATGTGTCGGTGCATGATGACATTGTACTAGACTGATAACATGAAGAATAATTAACTTTTTCACACAGTAAAAACACACAAGCTTTGGTTTCACTGTTAATTTTATTTACTTGAAACGAGTCCAGGCAGATGGGTTTACAGCTCTTTCTTACGCCAAGAAACAGATTAAAATACATTTTAAAACACAGCTACAGTCATTTAAGTGCAATTGGATACATTTCTCTACAGAAAAATACTACAGACTATACAATATGCTTTCTATGCTGTACATGTGGAATGTGTTCGCTGGATGTGAAACTCATCAATGGAACATTTAAGGTGTGTGGGAGTTAGAGCATACTGACAAAGTTTCCATGCACACTATTTGGTTTACAAGGCTGCTGTGCAACAGTCATTGTATTTTAAGACATTGAGCAATATCAGTGTGACAGATGACGTTTACTGGGTGACGGATGAGTGCTCACAGAGGCAATAAGGTCGATCTGATTACAGGCACTGCAAAGATGAGTTTATACATTCCTATATGTGCTACATCCATGAAAAAAAACAATTTACAAATTATTTTCTGGGAAAAAACATGTAATTTGGTACCAATTACAGGTAAAATGGGGCGAGTCAAACAATACCCTTATAGACTATTTTGGAAGGTTAGATGGCACGAAAAACATGGTAAATGGACTGATTGTTATACTGAATTACCTAAACTCCTTTAACCAATTAATCAAAAAGAAATTTAACCATATATATTTATATATATTTTTTTTAATTCTATAAAAATGTTATATCTACTTGAAAAGAAACTGGTTAAAAAATATTAAATTACCTTGCTGCTGATTTTATTGTATTAAAATCTCTTGGGGATGCTAAAAAGCTACTTCTGTTAATATAACTTATTAAAAACTAAACTTAAAGACTCAAAATTGCCTCCATTTTATCTGTAATGAGCTTATTTTTCCCAGAAATGTTCAATAAACTTATTAAAAACAATAGACATTAAAATAAAGCACTAAAACTCTTTATTCTGTGCTGAGGGTTTGCATAATTTATAAACGATACTCCCCAAATATGAATTTTAAAGTCAGCTGAAATCAAACGTAAGATGCAAAAATAAATACCCCTGAATGCCTCACAAACCTGATAATATGCCAAATATTGTGAAACTTTCACATGACAAGCCATTGACCTGAGGCAGGAACAGATGATTGGAGAGGTATGGCTTTTAAAGCAACAGGAAAGTAAGATCAGTTTTTAAAATAACAACCAGGTTAAGGTAAAAAAAGAAAAGAAAAAAAGAATCAATTTATATTTGTAAAAACAAAACAAAAACAAAGAGCTGAATTACAGTACATGAAATTACTAAAATTATAAATAAATTCATACGACAAAGGAATGAGATTTTTCAAAGGGGAATGGCTTCCACGTATTGCCTCTCTGCTTCTTCGTTCTCTCAAGCGTGACATAAAAATAGTGGAACTGTGGGCGGCAGCAGCGGCGGTACAGCTTATGATGACGACTGACCCTCTCAAACTCCACCGTGCAGCACACGAGCAGAGACGATGGGCAGGAGGAAAACTTGAGAATGAAAAGTCACTGCTGGATGTCAGCGCAGCTCAGGGCGTGCTCCCAGAGCTGAGGCCGTCCTTTTCCACTGATATCGACTTTACCAGCTCCTCCACCCAGCGGACCTCAGAGGCCACCTGCTCGGCCAGGAACTCGTAGCGGTTCTCCAAGCGCCCGAATTTGCGCTTGAGGATGTTGGTCGACTGCATGGTGACCCGCGCGTCCTCCTGGCACTTCTTTCGCTGTACCTGGGTGCGCTGGAGCTCTTGGCGGATGTGGTTCAGGTCACCAGAGATGCTCTGGTTCTCTTCCTTGTACCACCCCTCCTTCTCCTCATATATGGACAACAGCGCTGCCACGTCCTCACGGCACGAGCGCTGGTTGCGCTCCAGCTCCTTCAGGCCTTCCTCAGCTGCTGCGATCTCCTCGAGCACCTGGGAGAAGCGCTCAAAGTTGACGTAGGTGTTGTTTGGCGGCATGCTGGAGTGGGACTTGATGGTATACTCCTTCAGACGAGTAGTCTTCAGGCGTCGGCGCTCAGCCTTGTGATCTCTGTCCTCCTGGCGTACGTTTCGCCTCTTGATCACCTGGAAAGAGGAAAAAGGTAACGATCTTTATAATGACAAAAACCTGAAAAATGAAGGTAACAGGTGTCAAATTACACTAGGTGACAAATTTCCACTTCTGTCTTGTCTTTGGGCTTAAACTATGTTTTCCTAGTTCTGTACATGTAAACAAACTAAAAAATATATTATGTTTGACCCCAAAACTTTGCTTTACATATTTATGACATATTACACATTATAAACATATGTACAATTTTCTCATATAATGCCATTTACTAGTGATTTTAATTTATGTTTTAACCTTTTCTCAAACAGTTTTCCATGCAAAAATTGCCTATAAAATAGTAAAATGTTCAATTAAATTAAAAAAAAAAAAAAAAAAAAAAGTAAATTGAGCTATTTATATATTTCAGGGCAAAAAAAAAAATCATTCTAAAATCCACAAAAGCAACGTTTGACAGGAATAATGGACATTTTCTATTATTTTACAATAAAAAGAGTTAGAAAATAACGCTTGTCAAAGACAAACACTGTTATAAGCCAACCTCTAATGTGAACCCATCCTTGCAAAAACACACTCAGGCATTTTTAATATGTAGAATGTGATAAGTTTGCATTTTAAAACTCCAGTGGGAGCCTTTGGAGGAAGGCCAACACAGAAGCACAGTGACCTCCCTGCTGCAGTATTTTCAACAACTAATAAATTACAGAAAAATTAAACATATCTGATCAAGCAAATATTAAGATTAAGAAAGTTTTGAATATGAATACATAGCTCATCAACTGACTAACTTACCTGAACATTAAAATGACTTTCAATTATATTTAGATTTTAAATTGTTGAGCATTTCATTTTTTCTATTTAACTGGTCTTCACTGTCAGGCTGGTGTAGCAGTAATTTCTCAACTTTTGCGATAAAGAAAGCATGTCTTATATATAAAGACAAACAATGGTGACTTAAAATGCATACCTTAATCCAGGGATGCTCAAGACTGTCATCAATGGTCATTCTCTTCCTACAAAAGAAAACAATCCATTAACATTGGTTAAAAGCTCCTTTTTTTGTACTTAAGAGTATATGATAATGAATCAAACTTCATATTCATGACATTTTTTTTACAAAGTGCTTCACAAAGGAAGTTTTAAAATTTGTTACACAACTATTAAAGTTTTTTGTTTTTTTACATTACCAACAACAAGAAGAAAACAGGGATGTCATCAGAACTGACACTTATGATACGTTTTGATACCAAAAGCCTGAAAACGCAACACAACTTTTTTTTTTTGGTAGTACTGGAAGTATCATAGTGAGCATATGTACCAAAGGAGGCATGCTGAAGCACACAAGCACAGAAAAAACTACACGTGGAGGATGACAACTAGTGCAGCTGCTGCAGATGTACCTTCCAGGTCAGAAAAATGAAGCAAATACCAAAGTGCCTAAAAACCTGTATACACTCTGAAGGCCACCAGATGGAGAAAGCTTTGGTTGTTAAAAAGTCTTCCAGTCCTAGAGAAGTCTATGGGAAAATGGCTTTCTGTCTTCACCACCACCTAAACACATTCCTGATGGGTTTGTGGGCTCAGTCACTCATTTGGGTCGCACTAAATAAATAAAAAAAAAAATTATGTCTATTTTGTAAATCCTGGTCATAGTGCATCGCAAAATACGAGATTATCCATGATATGAAATTTGGAGACACTTGCCCTTCCTAATCACATTCTTTTTTTTTTTTGTTAAAGAAATGGCAATGGCGTTAACCTTAATCTCGAGGCTTCAAAACAGGACTTCAGAAACTAATTGATGATGTCACAGTAGCATTCATCTTTTGTCCGTCTTTGCCTAAAATACACATTAACGTTCTATTTTTTTTTTCCCCGAGACAGCTGAGATGGCTGTTATGAAATCAACTGTTACATAGGCTAAAATGTTAGTAGTGGTTAACATTATTAAGGTTTTGCAGACATGTGACCACATATAATGGTAACATGTTCGATATTTTGGAAATATGACAACCATGATGACAATGTAGGATCAAGTGATAAAGACCCCTGTCACACAGGCCTATACATGATCAGTGACCCCTGGCAACCACCGGTCACTAGAGAAAAACAGATTGGAGCAAACCACTTTGTGATTGCTTTGGTCTCTAGCATATTGCTGCAGTCATAGTTTGAAGGGACTTGTCTACAAACACTAGACAGCTACTGTCCAAGCTGTAGTGGAACTGTGAAAATTGCAACACAAACAGAAAATGGAGACGATTTGGATATCAAAGTAAAAGCTGCACCTTTTTAAACATGTTGGCTGCCGAGCTGATGCACAATTTTTACTCTCAAAGCGAGACGATCTCCATTTCTGGCTTGCATTGCGCTTTTTAAGTTGTAATACAGCTCAGGTAGCAATTAGCAAGTATTTGCTGACAAACATGAAAAACTACAGGCAACCGTGGCAATCTGCTAGCAACCAAACAGCTCACTAAGTGGTTTTTGATATAAGCATTTTCCAGGAACCATTACCAACCATTCAGGGCGTACACATCTCCCTAGCAACCGGTGGTTGTATCACATCACGTGAGAACGATTATTATAACTAATGTGATACCTCATAGCAGCGTTACTAGGTTACTTGGCAACCATTCTAATGTTTCGGTCTGTGTCCTATCAACAAAATTTAATGTTAACATTTTAAATAAACCTTCTGCCAATAAACTTTTAGGAGTTTATGTTTAAGCATGTTGAATAATCATTTTGTTTTGGTATCGAGAATTGTGTAATTCTACTGCTGCTGGTACCAACTAATACAGTGTATCACAAAAGTGAGTACACCCCTCACATTTCTGCAGATATTTAAGTATATCTTTTCATGGGACAACACTGACAAAATGACACTTTGACACAATGAAAAGTAGTCGTGTGCAGCTTATATAACAGTGTAAATTTATTCCTCCCTCAAAATAACTCAATATACAGCCATTAATATCTAAACCAGCGGCAACAAAAGTGAGTACACTGTAAATTTCTGGTATCGTGACATCCCTAAAAGAAAACTTGGATAAAACGTATGCAGATGTGATGTTCTTTACTTTGGATCTTTGACTAGCAGACGGCGTATGAAGTCTTTTGCCAACTCGCTGGTGTTGCTGAAATACTCCTCATCGAAGTCGTAGTTGACAGCTGAGATGTTGGTCAAAGTCTCCTGTTTGGTCTCACCCAGAAACGGTGAGGCACCACTCAACCTGACACCATACAGAAACCTTACTTTAGACCATGTTGTGAAGGATTAGGTGGCGGCTGTTTTTCACAAATAATAAAAATCACTCACAGAATATACGTGATGACACCGATGCTCCTGCAGAGAAGAGAGGATGAATGAAGATCATTAAAAACTGTCAGACAGATTAATGCACAGCTTCAGGGGATGGGGAAAAACAAAACAAAACCAAAAAAATAAAAATGTTGGTATCTCACCACATGTCTGCTTCCAATCCCAGTGGCTCATCAGTTGACTATTTCTGGTGCTGTAAAACATAGAGGAATGAACTTTTTAATTCAAAGCAGATGTGATCTGAAGCCACGATCACCCTCTTACGGGGTTTGACTCACTGCCCTGCAAGGAAACAATCTGGCACATGGCTGGAAGTGAACATTTAGGAGGCTGCAGGCTCTCACCAACAAACTCTGGTGTTCCAAAGATGTTTTTGAACTCGTTTCCTGCTTTGATCTGATGAGCGATCCCAAAATCTATCAGCTTGATCCGGGGGTTGGGGACATTCTTGTCCAGCAGCATGATATTCTCAGGCTGAAAGTTAAAACAAAACAAAAAAAAATCTGACATGAACAAAAGGAGGAGGACAGGCGAGTCCAGTAAATGATAAGCTCACTAAGCAGCTGATGGAAACATTTTCTACTTGAGCTTCTGAACTGTGACACTTTTTTATGCAGTTTGTCACCTTGTGTGATACTAAACTATTTAAAGACCATTCGTTAAGTAAAACAAGCTATATAAACCTCTCTCTTTATGTTTAGCTGTCCAGAAAAAGGTTTGAATAGTCACTAATGAGGAGTAAACTCACTCAGGGCAGCAGCTGACCATGTCTGAACCACCCATGTTTTTCTTGGCAGCATTATTCTTTAAGACAACACTAATAAATGTGTTATCCCGCTAACATACCTAATGAGAGACCTTTAGCTTTTACAGTGAGATTTTAGCCACATAATGTGTCATACATTAAATGTGTCAAACATTTAGTCATTACACCAAGCTACACGACTGTTAAAACACATACCTGTCCTGTCTACTTGGATGTAAACCTGTTCCCAAGACTGGGATTCTCTCAGAGTCTCGATGCAAACTCAGACCTTTGCGGTATATTTCAGCTAATTCAGATACACAACACCAACTTTTCTACCATTTTGCTTCAGCTGCCTTCTGCTGACTGGATGGGATCTTTCTTTTGGCTTCCAGGGTAGTTGTTATAGCACAGAGCAGTCAAAGTTCAAGAAATTCCTAAGAGTTTTCGAGCTACAAGCTCAGCTGGCGTGGCAAAATGGCACACTTTAAGCCCATTAAAATAACTGCTGCTATTTATGCTATCATCCACCAGTTAAATTAATACAAAAATAACCTTATTATATGAATTTATAATATTTTAATACACTTTCTTCATTAACTTAAAAGCTGCACTACAGTTTAAAGAAGACATATCATGCAAAATCCAATTTTTTAGCCCTTAAATACATTTTGTTGTGTACTTTGAGTGTGTAGGAGTGCAAGAAAATTTAAATGCATTCTCTCCCGGTGCTGCGATAGATATCTTTAATATTCTTTTTGGGTCATAATTTTCAGTCTGTTCAGTTTTCCCTATTCCCTGTTATGTTTTCTTGTCCTCTTACGTCACAGTATTTGCTGTGGAACTGCTAAACAAGGACATGGACTTCTGGCTAACCAATCTCAAATCCGCGATTTTGTTTTCTCACAGCGATTTTTGTAGTCCAAGTTCAGTTATGCCGAAGTTGCAAGTAGACAAGTCAAAAATGTTCAGTTGTTGGGTGTATTAACCCACACAATTCCTTACATCGCCCCCCCGGCATCAGAGCCTCTTCAAAGTGCCTGTTTCTCTGCCGGTAGATAATTTGTATCGCTGCTGCCAAATACAAACAATGTCCGAATGGTGTGGAGTGGAACGCTCTGCGACCTGGAGGGGGGCGGGGCGTGAAATGTTTCATTCACATTTAAAGAGACCGCCCCAAAACAAGCTGCTCAAAGAATCGCTTCAGAAAAGGTGTAAAAGAGGGGCCTGTGGAGCTACAATAATGAGGAATTCAGACCAAAGCATTGCAATTCTACTTTATGTAGACCACAAGTGAATGATTTACATATTAAAAGGAAGGATTTAAAAGCATGATATGTGCCCTTTAAATGTTCTGGTCACCATATCTTTACTGATAAAGATTAGCAGTTAAATGACCTTCATCAGGAGCTTATGTTTGACTTTTATCATGAAAACTGGCAGCAAAAGAAGGGCCCATTCAAACACTCAACACAACCAATGGGTCAAAGTCTGGGGTGGGTTTAACTGCTGAACCTGATTTTCACAAATGAACTGGACTGAGCTGGATTCCTTGGAAAAATTCAAGATCCTCTGATGTTAACATCCACTATTTTGAATTTTATGCCATAATTTAAAAAAAAAAATTCTCGTTCACACAATTTGTTTTAATCTTCACAAGACTGGCACAGATAATCTAAAGCCCAAACCACACAGAAGTTCATAATTTATTAAAGCTTTAATCTGGTGAACTCAGCTTAGCAGATGGATCCCATTTAGAAGAACAGTTTTAAACTTTTTCTAGCATGCCTCATTTCAGAAGGTGAAATAAGCTCACCCTCCACACCCATCATTTTTTCCCCATCAACTATAAAAAACAAAAAAGGATCCTAGCCAAATTTTACTTAAATAAAACATTGTGCAACAGCATCAGCAAAAGGTCTACACTATCCCTTCAAGTTGTCCTATTTATCATCTAACCAGTAATCCACCCTAAAATCTTATTTCATTAATGAGAAGATATTTAGGCCAAAATAACTCTCATTATCCTTTTAGCCCATCCATGGGAATCAGAGCAGTCCTGTGTGTCTGCTCTCTTTCTATGGAAAACCTTTCACAAGCAACAGATACTTGTAGTACTACATAAAATAACCTCTCACTAACATGTCATCTACCATCACTATCTCGGTGCCCCACAAGTTTCCCCTCAGACTGCTAACCTTGAGGTCGAAGTGAGCAATGCGTTTGGAGTGGAGGTACTGAACGCCGTCCAAGATCTGCTTGAGAAACTGAGTGGCCTCCTCCTCAGTCAGAGATTCTTTCTCAGCCAGGAAGTCGAACCAGCTCTCCACCGGACACGAGCTCCAGAATCAGGATCACATCCGTCTTGTTTTCAAAGATGTCGTGCAGGGTGATGATGTTGCTGTGCTGGATCTCACGCAGTATGTTGACCTCCCGCTCAATCTCTTCGCGGCTCACCCCCCGCCGGCTGGACGACAGCCGTCGCTTCTTGATAAACTTAGCTGCATACTCAACGCCTGTGCTCTTCTCCTTGCACTTACGGACGATGGCAAACTGTCCGCTGTAAAGAGGAAAGATCAGAGAGATGTTAAAGAAAAGAGGATAACACAATCATGTCTGGTCTCATAGGTTTATTTTTCACTTTCATTCAATTATAACATCTCAAACCTTGGTTACTATTGCAGTACATAGGCAAACGCCACTTTATAATCAGGATTGATCATTATTTTTGTTTTTTTGCTTGTCGTTGTCTTTGGGGGGACATGCTGATTTTCACCAGATTTACACTTTCACGAGATTTTAAGGAGCTTAAAGAGGTGAAAGTTTTTAAGGATGAATGCAACCAGATGTCCTAAACTTTGCTGCTATTAAAGTATAAACATAAAGTCGCGTGAAAAGAAAGTTGTCACATACTACGCTGCCAATACTACAGTGAACAAAGTTGCATCTAAACAAACCACAAGACTTCTGGACCAATGTGGAGATGTTTGTCCATAACACACGCTGCCACGTTAGGAAAAACCAAACACAGTACATCAGCACAAACACCTCATACCAGCTACTAAGCATGGTGGTGGATGGTTGAGGATTTGGGCTTGTTTTGCAACCACAAGACCTGGGTATCTTGCAGTCATTGAGTTGACTATGAACTCCTCAGTATATCAAATTATTCTAGAGTCAGAGGTGAGGCCATCTGCCCGATAGCTAAAGCTGGGCTGAAACTGTGTCATGATCACAAGCATAGCAGCAAATCGTCAACAGACTGGCCGAAAAAGAAAAGAATTAAGGTGTTACAATGGTCCAAGCAAAAGTCAAGACCTCAACCTGGTTAAAATGATGTGGTGGGACCTAAAGCGAGCTGTACACGAACAAATATCTGCAAACCTCAATGAACTGAAGCAATGTTGTAAAGAACAGTGGGTCAAAACTCCACAAGGATGTGACAAACTGAAAAAGTCACACAGAAAACTAAAATTATTTATTTCAAATTATTGCTGCTAAATCTGGTTCTATAATCTACTGAATCATTGTGTGTCCTGAGTTTAGTACTGCACATCTTAAAGAGAGCAGAAACAAAAGATTCAGAATTATACTCAAAACTAGAAAATGGATTTTGCTAAAAAAATAAAAATAAAAAAAAATTCAGAATTCAGGGTGATTTCAGGTGGCTGAAATGTTTGGCTGAAAGTTCACTGAAAGTCATTGTGAAACAATAAGGTATTAGTATGATCTGAACCTTGTTCAAAAGACCTGAGGACTTTCTATGAAAATGCTGAAAGACTGAATGACTCAAACAAGCATAATCACATGTAAAATAGTTGAAATACAATAAAGGACGAACATATTTAAACTTGCACCTCAATTAACAGAATTATGCAAGTTTAAAGGCTGAAGCTGCACTAATAAATTAACTGGAATAAAGGAGATTTAATTTGTGATTCCACACCTTTAAAGCCCACTCAATCCCAACGCTAGAAAACACTGGACTGAGTGATGAATAATGTGAAATTATAATAAGCAGGTGAGGATGATTGTTAGTTTCCCATGCAGCAGTTAAATCTCTGACTGAAGCTAAAGAAAGCAAAACAGTGTGTGGTCAACACAAAAAAGCAGTTATTACTGCCACTAAAAACAAGAAAAGTCTACAGTTTTATTCCAAATAAAAGATTAAGCACAAACATGTGGATTTGATCCATTTAATATCCGCATACCTTCATCTGCAACACCCCCCCACCACACACACACACACGCACACACAAACAAAGGCACACTGAGAAGCAATGATGTCACACTTTTGCTGCATTACTGCAGACAAAAAAAAAAGCTAAGGTAGAAAGTTGGGTTTAATCTCCAAAAATGTGATGACTCATTCAAACACTATCCAGCACAGCATAAAAGGATATAAATATGGCATTTAATACAGTGCTGCTGACATATATCAAATATCTAGCCTTGTTCAGATGCTGAGGTTTTGGATGGACTGTAGTCCACACCTGGCATTAAAATGCATCTCAAGAAACCGTGTGTAATGTGGCTGCATTTCACGTTCAGGTCTGTTTTTAATTACAGAATTTTTAAGCACTAATCAACAGAGAAATATTACTTATACTCAGTTACACAGGTTAAACAGAGGGCTGATTCAGCTATGTGGTATCACCCTTAAAGATTATGTCTTACAAATGAAAATTAACCAAACTCTAAGCTATCAAGCACTACTACAAAAAGTGTCCTTACACTTCCAGATGTTCTCCATAAAGTTGGGCATACAGCACAACAGTTGGACTCAGATGTGAGCAGTAGGGAAGACAGCAGGGTTTTCACACAATGCTTTCTATTAAATTAAGAGACCAACAAAGCTTACCTGCCCAGCTCCTCTCCCATTTCATAGTACAACTCAACATCCTCTTGCCTGAAGCCAGCCATGGTGTTGCTGGCTCTTATGATGATGATGATGATGGGAGCAAAGCCTTCAGATTTCCTGCCATCAAAATATAAAAGAGGAAACAACTGATAGAAGTGGATATATTACACATAGATCACACAGACCACAGAGTATAGACTACGGAGGAAGTTATAAACCAGTGTTAGTTATTTTTAAGTTAGTACTTGGACTTATTTCTTCCTTATTTGGAGTCAATACTGCTTTAGAGACTTTCTAGCTGATGTCAGACCTCTGCATACCAGTCCTACTACATCATGTCCTTCCCGGGATCAGCTATCTCTGCCTCAATTAAAGGGACTACACAGCCATGTTACATTTCACTCGCCAAATAACAAAGTACAATATTAAGGCCCCATTAAAAAAATATTTCGCTGATAATACACAGGGAATGGCTAAATAGCAACACTTAATTTCCAACACTTTTCCCAAACACTATCATTAAAAAAAAACAAATAAATACAAGGGACGACCTATTTGCAGCAAACACAAAAGAAAACTCGTGAAACAGGAACATCCTGTTAATTTTTTAAAGCTTAAAGACACTTAAAGAGGAAATAAAGGGATGCCGGCGACGGGAGGCAGCTAGCTTAGCTGTGAAGCTAACATTACCGTCCTGTATAAACACCGTGTTTGTTAAAGAAAAAGAAAATGATTCACAGTAACTGAAATACTGAGAGCAACCCATATATTAAGCAACATAAAGGCGAAGGCATTGCTATTACAGAATATCTTACAGTACGGCTGGCTACGAATGCTGCATTCCTCTGCCAAGTAGTTGTGTGTGAACTCCCCAACCAAGCAGCATCAGGCTAACCGCGGCGGAAACAGCTTCCGGCCTACTTCAAAATAAAAGCCTAAGCCAAACCGTGCCAGGGTCCCCTCCAACAGGGCAAGTGGGAAGAAAAGTGTGCTTAAGCATATCGAATTGCCAACCCCAATACACTGATTGAGTTTAAATGCGATTTTTCTGGGACACCAGCAATAGTGGTTAAAATTAGTCCAGTAGATATAGAGAAAATGTGCTGCACATATGAACACAAAACCATACATGCACACAAACCTGATCATGTCCTAAATTATTTTGGGAGTACTTAAAGCACTGAAACACTTCCATCAAAATTTCATAAGGGTGACATTTTTGGGCACTGATCTTCTTCTTCTGGCTGCATCTTTTAGGGGGTCACCATAGCAGATCATCTGCCTCCATCTCACCCTATCCCTAGTATCCTTCTCTGTCACACCAACCTTCTGCATGCCCTCCTTAAGTACATCCATGAATATTCTCTGTGGTCTTCCTCTTTTCTTCAGCATCCATTGGCCAATATATCTACTATCCCTCCTCTGGACATGTCCAAACCATCTCAGCCGTGTCTCTTTGTCTCCAAAGCTCTTAGCCTGAGCTGTCCCTCTGATGTACTCATTTCTTTCTTTAGTTTCTCAGTTTATTGCTTTTCATGTTATAAACCAGGTACAAGAAAAGGAACTCACATATAAGAGTACTGAACACCAAGCAAGAACTACATTACCAAAAAAAAAAGAACATCATAAACCTTCAAGGTGGCAGGAAAGATGTAAACTGTATTGAGACAGGGTATTTTAAATTCGTTGCATCTGGGGTGTATGATAAGCATTAGTCCAAGAGTGTTGAGGGTAGTCCATTGAGAACGTGTTCCATGCTGTGGCTCTATTAATATTGTCTTTGGAGTGTTGCTGTGCTCATTTCTAATCCTATCACAATCCTGGCCACTCCCAGTGCAAATCTTAACATCTTCAGCTCTGCCTTCTGTCTTTTTGTCAGTGCCTCCATCTCCAAATCCATCTCCTATCCTTATAGGCATACTGCTCACTACGATCGTGTAAACCTTCCCTTTCACTCTTGCTGCTATCCTTCTGTCACGAATCACCTATGACACTTCACCCTGCCATATATGTGTGTGTGTGTATATATATATATATATATATATATATATATATATATATATATATATATATATATATATATATATATATTATCAGTGACAGTACTGTATTACGATTAAGTCGAGTTTTCATCAAGTATAATATTTGAGGCATATAGAAATATTTGGCCTTCATTTCCTGACAGGCAAGAAAACTTTTACTGCGAAAATTTAAGTGGTTTAAGTTCCGCTGCTGTTGCGCGTTTTGATGCAGGTAAACATCCGACAGAAGGGAGGACATATGGAATGACATCATGCTCAGTGAATCAACTTGCTGCAGTACGTCAGCGAGCAACAAGCCCAAGCACGCAGCCGTAGCAAAGATTAAAGTGGGGACAGGACCAGGAAAGAGGCGCACTATTAAACAAGCGATGATCCCAGAGACGAATAAAACACACTAAATATACAGCAGACTGATTTCTACTATTGATTTCATTTGCACCAAAATGTATGTAATTTTGGGATTAAATTCTCCTGAAGACTATTAAAACATAGTAATATTAGTATGGCGTTTATCGTAATACACTTTAATAAAGAGCTAGTCCGCTATCTGTGTTACAAATCCAAAGGTGCCACACAGAGGAATTTCGGGAATTACCAGAAGAGTAGTTCATCTGTAGTACACCAGACCAGGATTCCGACTGGGTGAAGAGGAGGAGCGGTTTACCGTTTAAACAGCTTGTCTTGTTCCAAATGTTAATAATTTCAATAAAGCTGTTCCCTGACCGGGAATCGAACCCGGGCCGCGGCGGTGAGAGCGCCGAATCCTAACCACTAGACCACCAGGGAGTTTCACGCCACTGCACTCACACAACAAAATACAATGTTTTAAAGTATTCTAAGTGATTGAGGTGCTGCTTACTGGTGTATATGATGATAGCATCTGCATCTAAACTGAATAAGAATTTATCCTTACGGGCATATTGCTATTAAGCTTATCTATATTTAAATTTAAATTTATCCAGGAGGTATTAAATGGTATATTTTTAATGCATGTATGTAATTTATGGTCTTTATGGTTACTATTGCCAACTTTCCCTGAGTAAAATCACAGCAGGACAGAAGGTGACAGATGCACTTCTGTGTCATGGTCTACTTTCAGTATTCACTGAGCAGACCTTAAAACATTTTCTTGTGTTAGAAGGAAGTAATAAATGTAGTTATACTGCTAACATACCCAATAAGGATTCTTCAGCATTATTGTCATTCTTCTCATGTAAAACATGACAGAAATGAAATTCACATTCTGAGGTCCCTCCAGTGCAAGTTTCAAAAGACACTATGTACAGGTTACATTTACAGGTAGACGGGCAGCGGACTGCCTTTGTGCTACTTTTCAACTTTGCTTTGTGTTGTTGGCCCTGTGTTCATGTGTAAATAGTAAAATAAGAGCTCATTTGTGTGTCTTCGTTAAGATAGGTATTTGTGTTGTGTGTGGGACGGCCCCTAAGGTTTATATTATTAACTGGTAATTATGACTCAATGCTTCAGGTCATTTTACAGAGTAATGTATAATTAATTAATTATACATTAATTAATTAATTATACATTAGTAATTTATAAAGTAATGTAATGAGTAGTGTAACAAATTACTTTCTTTGGCGAGTATTTAGGTAATGTACTGCATTACCATCCATCCATTTTCTTCCGCTTATCCGGGGCTGGGTCGCGGGGACAGCAGCCTAAGCACAGAAGTCCAGACCTCGCACTCCCCAGCAACCTCCACCAGCTCATCCAGAGTAACGAGTAATGTGGACTGCATTACTTTTTTTTGAGTAACAACCCCAAAACCGTATTTCATTACAGAAGCTCAGAGGTTCCCAGATTATTCAGAGGGAGATGTTGCAACAGTTTGAAAAAATCAGATTTTCTAGAAAAATAACCTGCGAGTTCTTTGCTTAAGGTTTTGACTTTTTTCTCCTCCTACACCAGCAGTGATGTGGAAGCATGTGAAGCAACCAATTCGGGGGGTATACTGGAGCCCTTATATTACTTTGAAATCCACTGGATAGTTTCCACTGGAAATTATGTCGTTTTGATGCGTTTCAGCCTTCCATTTACACGGTGGCGTTTCAGAAACGATCTCCGTTTACACGGTGACGTGTGAAACGATAAAACCGATGTAGTTCCCATGCCAAGCCACAAGTTGGCGTTGGTTTTTTTCCTTGCGAAGCTGAATTACAAAACGGCAAGAACAAAAAAAAAGCACAAGAAGCACTCGTGGATCCATCAACCATAGTGCGCATGTGTGAGTCACCCGTTTCCAAATCACGCCGTATTCATCCGTTTACACTACAACGCAGGCCGGTTCGTTTCTGAAACGCTCCACTCTGGACCCCGTTTCGGAAACATAGTTTTCACTCCGTTGTCGTGTAAACGAAAGGGCGAAAGGCACCAAAACCACGCCGTTTTCATTTTGAAGTGCTGTCGTGTAAACGGGGCCTGAGTAGGGTAGTAGTCGAAACGTGGCATTACATGACGGGTTTTAACATGGAAACAATTCGTTTCCTGTAAGTATATTGTTTTTTTATGACTCGCCATATGGTAGGAATTGCAATAGTGGGACTAGGTTTGAAAATAGTTCCCTGACCGGGAATCGAACCCGGGCCGCGGCGGTGAGAGCGCCGAATCCTAAACACTAGACCACCAGGGACTTTAAATGACACTGGCTCAGGCTCATAATTGTCCCAACGCACACATGTTTATGATTTTCTACCTTCAAGTATTGAGGATTAATCGCCAACATACAAAGTTTGTTTTCAGAAATGTCTGTTTAAACTTTATTAGATATCTGCATTTTAGGCGCTTAAGATAAAAAAGAAAAACCGGCTCTGTAACTCTTGTTACACGTTATAAATTGTTTTAAATAGTGTATTTAGCTGTAAAGCTACATGGGTTTTCGGGTTTTCAACGACGGCTTCTATTTTTACCGTTTTTTTGACAGTGTTTTAACCAATCACCACGCAAAGGGCCGAATCGCACATGACAACATCAGCCAATCCAGCCTAGCCGAACAAAATGGGCGCGGCTTGTTAGAGAAGACGGTGGGGGCTCTCGCGCAAGGGAATTGAGCAGGAGTGGTTGGTTGATTGATGGGGGAAACAACAACAAGCTAGGCACCATGAGGGTCCCTGAAGCACTGATCTGGGCCGTCTTTCTCATCCAGAAGGTGAGAGAGACCGCGTCTGTTTGTTCGAAATCTGCTCCTTGGCGCCTGTTCGACGCGCAGCAGCCCATGGTTAACAAACACGGGTTGTTTTTTTCCCTTGCCGTTCTCCGGTAGTATTAGCATGAATGCTACGTCTGTTAGCTTGCGGAGATCACAGTGGGCCCTGGAAACCTACTCAACACTCACCTTTTGATGCAGCATTAATGAAGGAGGATTAGTGCTAATTCACCTCATCACTGAAACCAACGCTGGGTTTATCTTAGCAGTGATCGGATGTTAACAACTCAGACTGCGCTAGTGGTGTAAAAAAATATGGCAACACGTCTGAAATCAGACTTTAGGGGAGAAATTTCACTGCCCGACACAGTAAAACCAACTCACTGAGTCAAACTGTAACAGATGTGAGCCGGTTTTCTGCTTTGTGTTCAGTGGGCGGAAAAGGTGTTAACATCGCTAAGGGTTGTCATGCTTTTATATTAAGCTGAAAGACAGAAAGCAGCGGTTTTACAGAGGCGTTTAAAGCCGCAAATATCACTGCAGAAATCCTGATTCAAGGCGCTGTGATTGCGCTTTTTTATACGTTGGACGTTGTAGTTTGTAGTGCCGCTTAGCATGATTGTATGTGCACCCCATTCATATCAAGAATGGTATACTAAAGTCTACTTAAAAAGGTTATGAATAGTTTAATCATAGTTGAGGATTACACCCTCTCAAACAGATGCTGGCTTCAAATAGTCACAGTTTGGGCTAGATTACTTATACAGGTCCCATAAAGATGGCAACCTTAAATAATTTGGCTAAGAGAATTTATGCTCCCTGAGAGAGACTTTTTTGTGTACAGTGACAGTTAAGGACCTTCATTCAAAACATCAAGAATGAGGTAAACTCCTGCCTCCTACACCAACTGAGACGTTTTTTAATACAGTTGGAAAGCGAGATAAAAAAAAAGTTGTATATCAGCTTTGTCTGGTCTGAATCTGAACAATACACTAAAGGGGAAAAAATAAGATGGGGAAATAAAAACAGATGTACAGTATGCCCAAGTCTGGAGCCACCCTTTGTTTCTTTATATTCTGCTTTCAAGGAGCCAGAATTTCTTTAATTTTTTAAAAGTGGTCTTGAGCAATAGTTCTCCAGGTTTTCTGAAAGGCTTTCAATGTTTTTCTTGGGAAACTGACTGCTTTTTCATTCATTTTAAGTCCAGTACTTGAACCTGATCACTTTCAGAGTGATGTGAACCCACATCACTCTGAAAATGATTTTTTGTTTGTTTTTTGTTAAGCCACTTTACACCAACCTATGAATCTGTTATGGACCTGCTTCACCAGAGCCCCAGACCTCAACATTATTGAAGCAGTGTGGGATCATCTTTGCATCCAAAGAAGAGCTTTGGAGCTTTGAATATAATGTATTTTTGTTTCCATATGTTTCAATAAATCACTGGACCTATTTCACATTTTCCTAGCAAAGTATAAAGAAATGAGGAGTGCCTCAAGGCTTTTGCACAGTGCTGTACCACAGGATAGATGGTATGAACTATGTACATGTACCAGAGCACATCTAATAACCAAGGTAATGTAGCTATGAGACCAGCTATAGTCTGTAAAGTTACTCCAACACAATCAAGCGAGTTCAGGAGAAAATGTGGTCGACATACTGGCGGTTATATCCACATATTCTGTTAATGTCCTAAAATTTTGGGATGATGTGTCCAAGGCACTTAAACAAGTACAGGTAGTCAATTTGATAAAGGATCCAAAGGAGACACATTTCGGGTTGAATACTGAAGGGCATCAATAGAAGAGCTAAACCAGTAGTTCCCAAATGGTGAGCCGTGGGGTTCCGCGTCAACCATATATTATTACTGCAGCTGCACAAAAAAAATTCATTCACTATATCAGAGCACATCAAATGCCTTGTAAGTTAGGAAGATAAGGAGGTAAAACTGATGACTTTATGTAGGTGGACAAACTCACCTAAAGAAAAAAGTATTGCGAGAGGTACTTTTTTATGGCTGGGGGAGGAGTTAATGCTATCATGGTGCCAAGACAGAGGCACTTGTAAATTTTCTCTCCAGTAAAGTGTTGGATCAGAACCAAAGGCAGCAAGAATGTTTGTTGGGTTTTGTGTAGGGTCTCGTAATGTGATGGAGGCAACTTGTATGATAGTGGAGCTTATGTCAATGTGAAAAAAAATGCCTTTTTATTGTTGCCTTGTTTTGAGTTTTCTTCAGTTTAACAGCAAAACATCAACAGTTCTGTTGCTTCTGGAATTCAAGGTCAAAATATTTCTTGGACATGTGGAATGATCCAGACATTTTTTTTCATGTTTACAGGTGGTGGGAGAGTACGGCATGGCCCATTTCAGTGACAAGGGCAAGAGCAAAGGAAAAGATTACTGCATATTCTTCAACTCTCAGTGGGCACGTTTACCTCAGGACCTCAATAAGGCAGTAAGTCACTAACAGAGAGGTATAACCAAACATTAGAATCATTCAAATCGCTTCAAGGCCACACAGTGCAGTCAGGCTAAACCACAGCGTACAATAACATCTTTTCTTAGAAAGACACATAGGGGAAGCTGTAATGTGATCTCCACTTTCATTGTGTGCTAGGACTTGAGCAGTTACTTTCTGAACCAACTGCAAGCACTGAAGATCTTTATGAATGATATGAGAATATCTCAGCAGGAAATAAATATAGGAATTACAGTTTCTCAGTCATGCTTGTATCAGGGTTTTACAAGAATCTTTATGACAGGGCAGCCTCTTTTACACTAAATGGGGAGAGGTTTTTTTTGTTCCTTTAAAGAATAATAAACAGTATGTTATGACTAAAAGTTAATTAAAACAGCCATCACTGTATTTAGATATCTCTTACAGAGTTCTCCCAAATGTTTTGTTTCACAGTCACGTCTCCAGATCTACGACTTGACAACATCGGTCCTGTGCTCAGCCTCTGAGGTCCCAGAGGGTGGCTTCCCGAACCGTATCCCTATGGTGATGAGGGGCAACTGCACTTTCTATGAAAAGGTTCGCCTGGCCCAGATTAATGGTGCCAAGGGCCTGCTCATTGTCAGCAAGGACAGACTTGTAAGACATTTGTTTGCAACTATTCTGTGTCAGAATTAAACTGATTTTGTTCCATTACAAATCAGAAATGTGTTTTTTTGTTTTTTTCCCTACAGACACCACCAGCAGGAAACAAGACTCAGTATGAGGAGATTGACATTCCTGTAGCACTGCTCAGCTATGCTGATATGTTGGACATAAGCAAGGTGAGAGGTTGAAACTGATGTGTTTCTTTTCCTGTTCGCTCACTTTAGAAGTTCTACACCTGGGAATTTAAAGTGGCTGTGTTATGCCATTTCTAATGTTGTGTCATATACACTCACTGGACACTTTATTAAGTACACCCTGGTAGTACCTGGTTGGATCCAGTTTTGGTTTCTGAACTGTCTCAATTCTTCACAGCACAGAGCCAATTAGATGTTGGAAATATTCATTAGAGATTATATAATAATAATAAAAACAAAGTATAAAATAAGGATTATTTTGAATTATGAATCATGCATAATTACTGTAGAATAGAGTCCAAGAATAACAATATGGAGGTTGAAATCTGGCAAATACACCAAGTTTTACGTTGTGCTCAGAATCGGTAACTCGATCTAATGCTGTTCCTTACTTTTACAGACCTTTGGTAAAGGACAGCTGGTTGCCATGTACGCACCCAACGAACCAGTGTTGGACTATAACATGGTGATCATCTTCTTGATGGCAGTAGGAACGGTGGCCATTGGAGGCTACTGGGCTGGCAGCAGAGACAGCAAAAAGTGAGTGAATGATGGATTCAAAGTGGAATAACCCACAATGTTAGATTTTCAGCTGTGTTGCGGTATGACAGCTGTATGATTCAGGCTTTCTTTGTTAAAATGTGATGTTAATCTGGACTGACCAAAACTGCATTAAGCGGTACAACAGTAAAATGGTGCAAGTTTTGGTTAACACAAAGATTCCTTAAGTATGTGCAAATTATGCCTTTAGTCTCAGCTGCTAAATTTACATCAGAGATAATTCATCAGGAGAGGCTTCTCCAGAGAAAATTTGTCAGTTTTCCTGGCAAAGAACTGCAAGTGCATGATTGTAAAAGACTTTCCTCTTGGGCAACTATGTGTGCTTCTTTTCAAACCAAGCAATCTGCATCTTACCACTGTTACTCCACTAAAGGGCAATGCTGTTTATTTAAGTATGGGTGACTCATCAGCTTAAGCCAATCCAAATCTGTCCTTTTGGAGCTTTCCAAGGTGAATGAGGGCACAGTCAGATGGGGTCGCTGACGCACAGCACCACAGGCAAAAAACACATTTGGGATTATGAGTGTGTTTTCAACTCAGGATGGAAGTAAAAGCCAGCCAGCTGACCAAATGACACTAAATATTGACTGTTGGTGGCAAGGTAGTTATCCTGCATGTTTTGGCAAATCAATAAACATCAGGCAGTAATCTGCAATGTAAGATGTGAAAGACAAAACCTCAGAGCAAGCAAATGTATATAGATACTGCTTGTCTTTAGAGTCACTCACTGTTGGTTGTCTTCCCGCAGACGGTACATGAAGCACAAACGGGACGATGGTGCTGAGAAGCAAGACGAGGAGACCGTAGACGTCACCCCCATTATGATTTGTGTGTTTGTCGTCATGTGCTGCAACATGCTGGTGCTACTCTACTTTTTCTACGATCGCCTGGGTACGACAAGGACACACACAATCTGTACACAGAATATAACTGCTGCTATACTAGTCGTGCTGGAGGAAATCTTTAGAAGATAAGAAATACTCTCAGAACTCTCAGAACCACCTTTATATGACCAGTAAATGATGGTGGTTTCAGTCCTTTCTGCCCAGTATTCATTACTGTGTTGGGGTGGTTGGCCTCTCAAAACCTTTAATTTGTCCTTACTCACTGTGGCTTGGCATCACTTAGTATGGATTTCCTCTGGATTTAAGTTGCGCAAAAGAGAAAACCTAAAAAAAAAACCCAGCATAGACTATGTGCAAAAAAAAAAAAAAAAAAACTCAACATGGAGGGAAAAAGAAAAAAGGAAACCCCCCT
Source organism: Pterophyllum scalare (assembly GCA_024447675.2). Lineage (NCBI taxonomy): Eukaryota > Metazoa > Chordata > Actinopteri > Cichliformes > Cichlidae > Pterophyllum > Pterophyllum scalare. The sequence continues at coordinate 76,791 of JAMQGT020012706.1, read as the reverse complement.
CAAAATTAAAAATGTGTATAAAAAAGAAAAAGATCATGTAAGAAAACATGGACAGAAAGGTGAATCCAAACGAACTTTTTCCAGTTTAGAAACAAATGAAATCATGAGGATGTACTTACTTTTACTGTCTCTCAGAAGCAGGTTTAACCAACTCGAATCCTGATCTGAGTTGGTTCCAGAGCTGCTGATTTAGGTCAAGCCTCCCTGAGTATATTCACTCTGAGTTAAGCATTTGTGAGAGTAATGGAAAAAATTACATCACCCCACCCCTAGTGATGAATCATCTTAAGTCAGGTTTCACTGACTATAACATAGTTTTTGCAGTTTTTACCTGTATCTTGCAGATATCCTTGTTTTCCTTGCCTGAAACATGCCTGAATGGAGAAATCCTGGACAATCATTGTCAAATTTGTAAACTAATTTAAAAATATTATCAAATTTCTTGTCTTCACTTGGCAAATTTGTGCTCTTTTTATCTACAGTATATTGCACACTCAGTTTAATAGCGTATTCAGATTAGACACATTTGTCCACACTTCCCACCCCCCGCTGGCCCTTGCTCTCACTGTGCTTAACGATCTGGGCCAGAGGATGCTTAAATTTATCTCAGCATCTTCTCCTCTCCCACACTCTGTTTTACAAAAAAACCCCAAAAACATTATTTCAGAGCCCAGTGAGGTTCACGAGTTGCATTTTGTGGCTTGACTGGGAAAGTGATGGAACACTGTCCTTTAAAAGTGATTTTTTAAAGAGGCAGCTGTCACTGAGTTCCTTGTTTGGGCGATCACACTACTTGTGTACTGGTGTGTACTGAACTGCACTCAGGAAATCATTAGTCAAACAAGGTGGACTTTAGGACTCATATGAATTTGGGCTCAGTGTGAGTACACCCTAATTAACAGTTCATTTACACTTAGGATTCTTGAGTGACTTAATAGCAGTCCACAGTCTGTACAAAATGGTTTTCGGCAGCTGAGATGCACGACTGACAAAAAATCTCAATCAGAAAACCTTCAAGGGAAACTGTTTCGACATAGTTGCTTGTAAAATTATAAAGAGATATTGGACTACATTCATAGTAGATGACTTCACACATTCTGTGCATAATAGTTTGATATCAGAACTGCAGAAAGCTTCCTTTACCACTTGCTTTTCCTGAAAAAGTCTCTGTTCATCACTCTAGGATTTATTCGCCTGTCCAGCCTGTCTGTAAAGCCACTAGTGGTAACAAAGTAGATACCTGGAGCCATGTCTCTGAAATGCACAGCATTCTCAAAGTTCCCTTAAGTCCTCATGAAGGCCGCTGGCTTGTCTATCCTCTTGTTCTTCAGTCTCACATGGTCCATGATGATAGAATGCAGGTATATCACCTCCTCATCAGTCTCTTAAGCTTAGACCTATCTTCTTTAACTTTGCTTCAGAACAGCTTTGCTTCCAACGTTGCTATGCTGGACACTTTCAGCCTGATCAGCTGTTCTTTGATACCAACAGTGTGAGCAGCAGCATCACCATGGAATGAAAGACATTGTAAGCAGACAAGATAGACTTAATTTATCTGAAAAGTTGAAGAATTCCTGCATTGCAGTAGCAAAGATGAGCAAAACCTTTAAAAATAGCTTAAATAAGAAGAATAAATATATAACTCAATAAAATAATACAGAACAACAAAGCAAATATTTCCATATGGTAAAAACTAAATAATAGAAAGGAACTCAGTTAAATAGACAAAGGGAAAATTAAATTAAATGAGCTAAATAAGTAAAAATTGAAATGCTATACAATATAATAAACTGAAGAAATAAAGGTAAAGAAATTTTAAAAATTAACCGTAACAAGCTGCGTGCATAGCACACAGGTGCAGAAAGAAAATACAGTATATGAAATAAGATAATAAACAGGATTGCTGGTTAAAATGTCAGAGCTTCTAAACTAATCTTATTAAACAAATGGAGATAAACATCTCTCCATTTAGCTCCAGTGTAAGCTGAGATTCCTCAGAGATCATTTCCTCTTGCAGAGCTGCTTGCTCTCCAACGTTACACTGCAGTAGATTCAGACTCTGCTGAGTGTAAATAATGGCTGCACTGACAAAGAGCTTAATGGCTGAGATAACATTTCCCCTTTAAACAGATTAAAAAGCTGCTGAAAGCTGCTGATGGTGATAGTGTAAAACAGTGAAAGCAATACAGCTATTCAGGCATTTAAGGAGCAGGGATGACAAAGAAGTGTGTTGCCTCACATGATATGCGCTCATCTCCTTCTTACTTCTGCTGTTTCCTCACCGTTTAGCCATTTGGGTCATCAGGATCTTCTGTTTGGCCGCCTCTGTTGGCCTGTACAGCTGCCTGTGGCCGTTTGTCAGGAGACTTCCTTTCTGCAAGTGCAGGTAAGACCTCGGTCGCATTAATAGGTGTCATAACGCTGTAAACAACATGACATTTGTCTTTTGCTCTCCATACATATGGGTTTTTTTTGTTTTGTTTTTTTTAAATTTCAGTTTCAACACCTAGACTAGTTATAGACCACCCACTCAACAGCCCCCAGCTTCCCATCAAAAAATAAATAAATAAAAGGAAGCAGTAGGTTGATGGATCTTGACATGAATGATTAATAAGCTGGTACTACTATTTGACTTGATTTCAACAGATGAGACTTCACCCTTTGTACAAAGAAATTTTCTGTGATGAACACTTTCACTCCGGTGGTGGTGGTGGTGGTATATCTGCAGGAAGTTAAAAAATAAACTTTGTTTGCTCAACCTCATTTCTTGTGTTTGTAGACCACCTAATGGTGAATAATCTGCAGATTAATCCATAATTAAAATAATTTTTTAGTTGCATTACGTGCTTTATGTGTTTTCTTGAGAGAAAGTGCTGTTGTTGTGACTGACAAATGGTCCATGTTTTGACAACAGGATCCCAGAGAACAACCTGCCGTACCTGCACAAGCGGCCGCAGATTCGCATGTTGCTGCTGTCAGCCCTCTGCATCAGTGTCAGCATCATCTGGATGGTGTTTCGCAATGAAGACCAGTGAGTGCCAAAAGAAAAAGTTGAATTACTTCCTCTGCAGATACAGAAACAGGCTCCACCGGGTTTTGCAGTCAGAAGATACAAGCTGCAATGGGCTGACCAGAGAACATGGAAGATAAGATAAAACTTTAATGATCCCACGATGGGGAAATTTGCGCATTACAGCAGCTCAGTACAGAGAAAAACAAAAGGATGAATAAAAACAAATGAAATAAAATAGAATAGAAAAACACTATATACATAAAATATACACTGCTCAAAAAAAATAAAGGGAACACTTAAACAGCACAATATAACTCCAAGTAAATCAAACTTCTGTGAAATCAAACTGTCCACTTAGGAAGCAACACTGATTGACAATCAATTTCACATGCTGTTGTGCAAATGGAATAGACAACAGGTGGGAATTATTGGCAATTAGCAAGACACACTCAATAAAGGAGTGGTTCTGCAGGTGGGGACCACAGACCACTTCTCAGTACCTATGCTTTCTGGCTGATGTTTTGGTCACTTTTGAATGTTGGTGGTGCTTTCACACTCATGGTAGCATGAGACGGACTCTACAGCCCACACAAGTGGCTCAGGTAGTGCAGCTCATCCAGGATGGTACATCAATGCGAGCTGTGGCAAGAATGTTTGCTGCGTCTGTCAGCGTAGTGTCCAGAGGCTGGACGCTACCAGGAGACAGGCCAGTACACCAGGAGACATGGAGGAGGGCAGGAGGGCAACAATCCAGCAGCAGGACCGCTACCTCCGCCTTTGTGCAAGGAGGAACAGGAGGAGCACTGCCAGAGCCCTGCAAAATGACCTCCAGCAGGCCACAAATGTGCATGTGTCTGCACAAACGGTTAGAAACCGACTCCATGAGGATGGTATGAGGGCCCGAAGTCCACAGATGGGGCTTGTGCTCACAGCCCAACACCGTGTGGGACGCTTGGCATTTGCCAGAGAACACCAGGATTGGCAGATTCGCCACTGGCGCCCTGTGCTCTTCACAGATGAAAGCAGGTTCAGACTGAGCACATGTGATAGAGTCTGGAGATGCCATGGAGAGCAATCTGCTGCCTGCAACATCCTTCAGCATGACCGGTTTGGCAGTGGGTCAGTAATGGTGTGGGGTGGCATTTCTTTGGAGGGCTGCGCGGCCCTCCGTGTGCTCGCCAGAGGTAGCATGACTGCCATTAGGTACCGAGATGAGATCCTCAGACCCCTTGTGAGACCATATGCTGGTGCGGTTGGCCCTGGGTTCCTTCTAATGCAGGACGATGCTAGACCTCGTGGCTGGACTGTGTCAGCAGTTCCTGCAAGATGAAGGCATTGAAGCTATGGACTGGCCCGTCCGTTCCCCAGACCTGCATCCGATTGAGCACATCTGGGACATCATGTCTCGCTCCATCCACCAACGTCACGTTGCACCACAGGCTGCCCAGGAGTTGGCGGATGCTTTATTTCAGGTCTGGGAGGAGATCCCTCAGGAGACCATCCGCCACCTCATCAGGAGCATGCCCAGGCGTTGTAGGGAGGTCATACAGGCACATGGAGGCCACATACAATACAGAGCCACATTTTGATTTGTGTTTTTCCACTTTAATTTTGTGTGTGACTCCAAATTCAGGCCTCCATTGGTTAATACAAGTATTCAATGAGAATATTTCATTCATATTTCATTTCATATATCATTCATTCAGATCTAGGATGTGTTATTTGAGTGTTCCCTTTATTTTTTTTTGAGCAGTGTATATCAATATCAATACACATATACATATAAACACTTATACACACACATCAAAACACTATATACAGATATCAAACACACTATATACATTTGTAACTGGTAAGGTACACAGCATACATGTTATGCATTATATGGGTGAGAGTGTAATAAATAAAATGTATATGTACTGTATGGATAAAGTGATGGCAGTGGAAGTAAAGTGTCCAAGTGACACATGACATCATGATGTGTTGTACAGTCTAACTGCTGTTGGGATGAATGACATGTGAAAGCGCTCCTTCCTGCAGCGTGGGTGTTTCAGTCTCTGACTGAAGGAGCTGCTCAACGCACCCACGGTCTCATGCAGAGGGTGATGGGGGTTGCCCATGATGGATGTCAGCTTTGCTAACATCCTTCTCTCACCCACCACCATCACAGACTCCAGAGGACAGAGCTCGACCTACGCACCAGTTTGTCAATCCTGCTCCTGTCCCTTTCAGTGAATCCACCCCCCAGCAGGCTACTGCATAGAAAAGGGCAGATGCTAGCACTGAGTCATAAAAAGTCTTTAACAGAGTCCTGCAGACACCGAAGGACCTCTGTCTCCTCAGCAGGTGGAGACGACTCTGGCCCTTCTTATACAGGACGTCTGTGTTTGTAGTCCAGTCCAGCTTGTTGTTGAGGTGAACACCCAGGTACTTGTAAGAGACCACGGAAGGATGGTGAAACTTGTAGTGATGACAGGTGACATAATCGTTAGCGTTGAAAAGGAGACGAGGTACCAAGTTAAACTTGAAGTGAATATCAATGGGTGTAAGGGATACTGTTGATTGAAATATGCAGGTGTCATAAATAATTGGGATATACCAGTAGTAACGGTAACTGTGATAGGTTGAAATAATAAAAAAACAAAAAAGATCACATAAACAATCCTGCGCCAAGTTTCAGTTTTGTTACTTGTCAGATTGAGTCACCGCAGTATTTTCTTTACTAATTGAGTACTGCATATATCGGTGACAATTATTCATACATATTTAACTTTTGTTTTTAAACTATTAGCCTTATTAGCCTGGGACAATATACTACTAAAATTATGAATGAAGTGTCTCCTCTGTTGGTTCGGGCTGTCCTCTTTTTAGTATCTCTTGTTCTATGAATATAGACACCTGACCCCAAAAATGATTGGGTTCTCACTGTAGGTCTCTGCAGCTTTTTATTACCACTAGTCTTTTGTAGCTATCTAAACTACAGCCCATAAATTATGATATGACAGCCCTGCAGGTAAATATGTTACCTATATAGCTAGAGCCTGAGATGTCCAGTGTAGCGACCAACTGTTGGCTACAAAGCAATGCAGAGTGCAGATAGCTTTATTTGTGGATAGGCATTTAAATGCTGAACTTAGATGAGAAACATTTTCCATTAAAGGGCAAACTTTTAACTGTTAACTGCAACTGAAAGCATAGAAGAAACACAGCCGAAAATTGAATAGTTTGCTTTCCAGTGGCAGATATCAAGCTCAGTATCATGGACGGTGTTCATCTGAAACAGTCATAGTATATACTTTATCATACTTGAATATTTTCTGGCTTAAAATTCAGAATGACTCTAGTGACCGTATTTGGGAAAAATGTCACTTTCACTTGGAAAGATTATTATTTTTTTTTTGTTGTCCTGTATAAAAATGATAAGTGTTGAACCTCTGCTGAAGTTTTAAAGGTGTTGAAACTGTTGCTCTTACAGACTCTGCTGCAGAATTTCTTCCAGGACCCAAGAATTTTGGTTCGAGGGCAGAATTGTTGTGGGTGTGTTTATTGGGTGGCGTAACATCTGTGTGTGATAACACCTTTTGAGGTACATGATATGGTGATGGTGCTGGCTGACTCACACTCGTGTTGCGTGTCTTTCAGGTGGGCGTGGGTGTTACAGGACGCCCTGGGGATCGCCTTCTGTCTCTACATGCTCAAAACAGTCAGGCTGTCCACATTTAAGGTGCCAGATCTGAGCCATAAAAAGATTTGTTTACTAAGTTTGTCTGAAGCTTTGGTTCTAAACTCACCCGATTTGTTTTTCTCTCTCCTCCAGGCTTGTACTTTACTAATGACGGTCCTGTTTGTGTACGATGTTTTCTTCGTATTTATTACACCTTTCTTCACAAAGGTATGTCAGAACTGTTGTCACACAAGATTCTTCAGTCTTTGTCAACTGCGTTGTTTTACCCCTTACCTTCTCTCCTCAGAGTGGGGAAAGTATAATGGTGGAGGTAGCGGCTGGTCCCTCTGACTCCTCCACACATGAAAAGGTGAGCCTACATTGTACACCTCAGTTAAATCTGACAGCCCTCAAATGCCCCTCTTAGCTCAGAGGAGGTGTAGTTGATGGTGACACTAATGTTTGTGTTTTCTCCAGCTTCCCATGGTGCTCAAAGTGCCGCGGTTAAACTCCTCCCCTCTGGCTCTTTGTGACCGTCCCTTCTCGCTCCTTGGCTTTGGAGATATCTTAGTACCAGGTATGCAAATGTGTTATCATAACACAGGACGATCGCACTGATCACAGTCAAAGATGTCTAAGGTGTGTGTAGTGAGAGATGTTCCTCTCAGATAATGAAGACATTAAGGTTTTTTCGTAAATATATATCCACAACCACATTTAAATTATATGCATATATGTCAAATCATGTTATGTATACAACACATGTAGACATACTGATGCTCAACAAAGAGACATAACTAAACTGTTACAGTAACTGTAAAACAAAGTTAAAACAATAACTGTTGAAGAACCATAAAAACAAAAAAAAAATCTTAAAGAAATAATGGCACCCCCCCCACCCCCATTATCATAAAAGTTTTTGTAAAGAATATCCATCCATCCATCCATTTTCTACCGCTTATCTGGGGCCGGGTTGCAGGGGCAGCAGCCTAAGCAGTGATGCCCAGACCTCCCTCTCCCCAGCCAACTCCTCCAGCTCAGCCAGGGGGACACAGGCATTCCCAGGCCAGCCAAGAGATATAATCTCTCCAGCGTGTCTTGGGTCTGCCCCGGGGCCTCCTCCTGGTAGGACATGTCTGTAACACCTCACCAAAGAGGCACCCAGGAGGCATCCTAGTCACATGGCTGAACCACCTCAACTTTGGTGGAAGCTCATTTCTGCTGCTTGTATTCGCGACCTCGTTCTTTCAGTCACTACACAAAGCTCGTGGCCATAGGTGAGAGTAGGGATATAGATTGACCGCTTTCATGCTCAGCTCCCTTTTCACCATGACAGACCGGATATTTACTATATCATAGAAATGTGTAAAAAAAAAAAAAAAAACTGGCAAAATTTGTGCCGCTGCCAAAAACTGGCACTGAAACAAATTAAACTAAACTGAAACAAATAAACTTTCTCTGGAAACTAACGGAAACTAAAATTAACTGAAAATAAATAGCCAAAATGAAAAAACACATAAGACTATAATACCACAGAGTCAGAGTGGCCTTCCAGCTCGCAGCTGATCTCCAAAGCACCGTGGAGTTCAATGGGCTGAATCATTCAGGGACCGTCTCAGCGGCAATGTGGACAGCGAGCCAGCTGGAAGGAAAACAGAGACTTGAGAGAACTTTCAAAATAAGAGCAAGGGGATTGTCCACTTGGAAATCAGTTGCAGATGACATCTTTCTGTCAAACAGAATTTTAAAAAATGGATGTCCGTTAATATAGCTGGTGTGCATGTGTAAAACACTGCTCTGTCTTTCACTTTGTTCTGAATATTTCTTTGCTTTTTTTCCTCTCAGGTCTGCTGGTGGCGTACTGTCACAGATTTGACATTTTAACACAATCCTCGAGGATCTACTTTGTGGCCTGTACAGTCGGTATGTATGTGGTCTTGAGGGGAGGATGAGGGGGCTATACTCTGTGAAATATTGAGTTTATGATGAGCCTTGTTTAGGTGGGATTGAGATTGATAAGGGGATGTGCTTCTCTGTAGGTTAACTCATCATTTTAACCCAGGCAAAATTATCATGGGGCCTGTAATTTAATAAATATAGGTTATTATGAAGACTAGCCAATAGTGAATATCAGCACTTAAGTTTTCCTATCCTGATCCTCTTATTTTGTTTCTGGTGTAATATTGATTTGCAAATAGGCCGATATCTGTGTTAACATGTCTCCACTGATCCCATGACTCAAAATGTAAAAGTCCTGAACCTTTTTTTTACAACTTCCACCATCACATAAGTCTAAGATGAAGATTTTTTTTGTGTTTTCCTTAATTTTGATCTTCTGAATATTAGATTATAGGGACATGTCTCCAGATGAGATTTAAATTAGAGGAGGACCGGCCTGTTCACTGAAAACCAACCGATAACTGTGGTAGTAACTAGGATAAAAATACAAAAAAATCCTGTGGATGGGATTAAAATCACAGCTGTGATGGTAAAAAAAATCTCTCCACCTCTGGTAGAGAATTTAAAAAAAAAGCACAAGGAAAGGTCAGTAATGCACACACACAGTTACACATGTGAATAGGATCAGGAGTGAGATGCAAAAAACCCCAGAGGAAACGTAAAACATCAGAATAGGTCATCTCAAATTGTCAGGGTCAGTTAAAATGATCTTAAATTCATGTAGCTTGATCAGAGCTCTGATATTCAGGTGATTTTTGGAGTAGAAGGAGCTGAAAATGTCTTATATTTTTCCAGATGTGGTACAGGCTTTAGGGACAGATGGACAGAATAAGCCTTAGGACAAAAGCCAGTAACTTCCCATATTTTTCAGGTGGATGTAGCTCAGGACCTAAGCTAGACTGAGGATGACCTTTAAACGAGAATATAGCAGTGGATCAACGTACATTGGTGTGAAAGGAATACCTGAAAAAGTGCAGGATCTAAAGTGATGTCTGTCTCTCTCCCTGTCAGCTTACGGCATCGGCCTGCTGATCACCTTCGTGGCACTGGCCATGATGCAGATGGGTCAGCCGGCTTTGCTCTACCTGGTGCCTTGCACTCTGCTCACCAGCCTCACTGTAGCGCTGTGGCGCAGGGAGTTGCCCCAGTTCTGGACTGGAAGTGGATTTGTGGTGAATACCAGTTTGATATGACTGCCCACTGCCGAAGAACAAAAAGACTTAAAAAAAAAAAAAAGAACAAAAGAAAAAAACAATCTAGTGTTAAATAACATTCAGACTAAAGTAGAATTTCAAGTTGAGTAACCCCTTTAAATAATTCCATCCGTTCCAACTGCCTCTTTCTGTTTCACTGTCCCCCTCCTTCCCTCCATCGCTGCTCTTCACCCTTTATTTTACTGTGGGTGTGCTCTAGTCTGCTGCTGAGGGCTCAGCTGTCTGTGAATGTCACTGCAGGTATTCAAACTGGGCTTTTCACTCCACCATTTAACATCCCGACGGGCGTACTACGAAGCAAGATTAATGGGTTAGCGAGCTATGTTGAACCTAAAGTCAGAGTTTTCAGTGTCGCACGGGTGGCTGTCTTTGAACCTGGTTAGATCACTATGGCAACTGATGCTGAACACATTTCCTGGTTTGTTAATCAGGTTCTGTTTAAAACTTGCAGAAAGTGTCACATTTTTACTGATTCTTTATAGATTCAGATTCTCTTTATCTCACTGTGACCACCAAAAGAAGCCATGCTGTAAAGTCACAGCAAACTGTGCACCAACAATTGGCGGGAATCTGTCTGTGTCGGACCTGAATGCACTGAGTAGCCTCTAATGTTTAAAGTTTCAAAGCTCTAATATGCAGCAGTGCTTTCCCTTATCCTGAACAACAAGAAAGTGGCGATAGCTGCTGCAAGTAGTGGCAGCAGATCTAGAATGACTTAAAACCAAACAGAAGACTGGTTGACGTAAAAATCAAGCAAGCAATCAAGACCTTTGCTGATTTATTTTTCATAATTTTTATACACTATATTGCCAAAAGTGTTCACTCAATTGCCTTCACACATAAGAACTTGAGTAACATCCCATTTTTTATCTGTATGATTTAAAAGGATGTTGATCCACCTTTTGCAGCTGTAACAGCTTCAACTCTTCTGGGAAGAGTTTCCACAAGGTTTAGTTTCTGGGAATTTTTGACCATTCTTCCAAAAGCGCATTTGTGAGGTCAGACACGAGAAGGCCTGGCTCACATTCAGGTCTGACAAGTTCTTCCAATTAAGACTTGCTCATCCATGTCTTTGTGGGCCTTGCTTTGTGCACTGTGTGCAGTCATGTTGGAACAGGAAGGGGCCATCCCGAAACTATGCCCACAAAGTTGGGTTCATGAAATTGTCCAAAGTGTCTTGGTATGCTGAAGCATTAAGAGTTCTTTTCACTGGAACTAAGTGACCAAGTCCAAATCCTGAAAAACAACTCGCACACCATAATCCCCTCTCCACCAAACTTTACACTTGGCACAATGCAGTCATGCAAGTACCGTTCCCGTGGTAGCCGCCAAACCCAGCCTCATCCATTGGATTGCCAGGTGGAGAAGCATGATCTCTCCAGAGAACACGTCGCCCCTACTCTAGAGTCCAGGCGGTGTGCTTTACACTACTGTGACCAACGCTTTGCATTGTGCTTGATGATTTAAGGCTTGGATGCCAACTGCTTGGCCATGGAAACCCATGCCACAAAGCTCTCTGCACACTGTTCTTGAGCTAATCTGAAGGCCACATGACATCTGGAGGTCTGCAGCGATTGACTCTGCAGAAAGTTGGTGACCTCTGCACACTTTGACTCAACAGTTGACTGTGGGATATTTAGTAGTGAGGAAATTTCACAACTGGACTTGTTGCACAGATGATATCCTGTCATGGTACCACACTGGAATTCACTGAGCTTCTGAGAGAGCGAACCATTCTTTCACAAGTGTTTGTAGAAGCAGTCTGCGTGCCTAGGAGCTTGGTTTTATACACCTGTGGCCATGGAAGTGATTGGAACACCTGAATTCAATGATTTGGATTTGGTGAGTGAATACTTCTGGCAATATAGTGTAGCTCTCTATCACCCATTCCTGTGATAATATGAAATAGGTGGTGCTCATTATGTCAAGAAGGCGAGTGAGAAGATGCATCAGATGTCCCCTCTTTATGTGAGCATGCACAGAGCCTGAGGCAGAAATCCTGAGTGAACAGAGGAAGTTGATAACCACTGTTGGGATACTTGTTATCTCTGACTGGGCTTTTAGGTTTTGTCGAGCCAGCTAACGTAAAGCAAGCCAGGCTGAGTTGAACTTGCTTCGTAGTAATCCCCGCTCTGCTCTCCTAACCTTATTTCTTTTCTGCATTGATGGTAAACTAGTGATCATATGGCAAACTCTGACTTCATTAGTGGGGCTGATGTTGATGTAGATTTCTGTGTAGTTTGATGGGGCTAAAAACCTTAGTGGGACTTTTCTTTTGCTCCATACAGGAATAGCTCTGACAACACAAAGCTTCATTACCTGGGGTTAAATTTTTAACGGTATAGTGTTTGGTTCTGTTTTGTCTTCAGCTCTCCTGTAAATCCCGTCGCTAATTGTAGTTTTCAGTCTGATACTTTTCAGCTAACTCATACAGACATTTGTTTTCTGTCCCCTGCAGCCTGCCATAGTGCTCGCACCGATCAACTGCACACAAACCGCCACGCCGCAGACCGAGGGGCCCTCAGCTAAACCGGAGCCACAGGACACAGAGGAGCAAGCCAATCAGGGCAAAGACTCCCCTCAGCAAACGCCCCCGGCGGAGAGCAATGAGGAGGAAAATAAATCTAACTGAAACAAAGTCTAGTACGGCATTTTTCCATTTCACCATGTTTATTTTGTTCTGTTTTTTTTTTCTACAGTGTGTCTGAGTTAGTGGAACGTTTCACGTACAGATGCTTGTTTGCACTCAGTGCAAAGTGAGGAGCAGAACAAACCCGTGGTTTCTGAATGTCAGGTTCAGCAGGGTACAGAGGGAATCAAACAGCCGAACATAAGCAGCCCTAACAGCACCTACTACCATACAGTCTATACCACCCGTAAGGGGAGTGAAAAGCCAAATCTGCAAACTACTCTGCTGAAAAAACTCAACTCACTCGCTCTCAGCCAGCCTAAAGACCCGGTCACACCAGCAAATGTCAGTGTGACCAGACCAATAACACCAGTGCTAAATAACCTATTTAGAAAAGTAACCCTACAGATTATTGGTCTTCTTTATATTGAAGAAGTACTATCTGAAGATGTTCACCATTTAAAAAGCTGAGACCTTAAACCCGAGTTAAAAAGATTCCCCAACTCCTTTAAAACTTGACAGACAATAGAAGCTGAGATGTTACAAATGGGGAAAAACCTTCACATGGTAACTTCTTTGATTCAAACTACTTTAAATTTTCATTGCTGTATAGAAATGCTGGCGTAGTCATAAAAGGAATAACAGTAATTAATGATTTCACTGCAGTTTGCACACTCTGTAATGCCATTCAGTGAGCTGGAAGAGCCGTGAGCAGCATGTTTGACAATCCTGATTTGTCCACAACAGTTCTTGATTAACTTTGATCTATCAAAATGTATTTACTTTCTGATTGATCCATCTAATATAATTTACCCTCATCTGATGGAGCTAAAAAGAGAAATGAATTGATTTGTGGATGATTAGCCAGTGAACAGACAGCTAATCAGGATCTTTTCTGAATATTTAATAATTAGACAAAGATTTTAAAGAGTCAATCTCATTCCAGCTTCTCATATATGCATAAGAAACCAACTATATTCCTGTTTTGAAATGTTGATCAGAGAAAAAAGTTGTGGAAGAAGTCATCTCGAACTTCTGTTTTAATTTTTTGGTCACGCAAAAAGGAGAGATGGCGATCAGATAGTTGGAAAATTGTTTTCCAGCTGTTATCTACAGTTAGGTCCATAATTGTTGGAAAAAGATTTTAAATCAAACAATCAAGGTGTGACTGAAGAGCAGGCTTTCAGTTTTAATTCAAAGGGTTTAACAAAAATGCTGCCTCAGCTGTTTAGGAATTACAGCCATTCTTCAGTTCAATTCAATTTTATTTATATAGCGCCAAATCACAACAGTAGTCACCTCAAGGTGCTTTATATTGTAAGATAAAGACCAAAGAATAATCCAGCAAAAACCCCCACCCACTCAAACGACCACCTATGAGCAAGCACTTGGTGACAGTGGGAAGGAAAAACCCTCCTGCAGAACCAGGCTCAGGGAGGGAGACAGAACAAAAGACACTGTGGAAGATAGATGGTAACTAATGATTAAATGCACAGTGGTGTATAAACGGAGTAAAAAAGAGGTGAACACTCAGGGTTCAGGGTCACCTGACATTTTCTACACAGTCCCCCATTTTCAGTTAATTGGACAAGCTAAAATCATTTTAGGTTTAAGGATTGTTTTTAATTCTTTGATGAAAATCCTTTGTAGTCAGTGACTGCCTGGAGGCTAGAACCCGTGGACATCACCAAATGCCGTTTCCCCTCCCTTGAGATGCTCTGCCAGTCCTTTACTGCAGCCGCCTTCAGTTGCTGCTTGTTTGTGGGTCTCTGCCTTCGGTTTCGTCTTCAAGAACTGAAAAGCTGTTCTGTTCTGTTGGGTTGAGATCAAGTGACTGACTTGGTCCCATTTCTTTGCTTTGAGAAACTCTTAGCTTGTTTTTTGCACATGCTTTGTATTATCCATTTGCACTGTGAAGCACTGTCTTATCAGCTTTGCAGCTTTTGTCTGCACCTGAGCAGAGAGTATAGCCCTGTACACTTCACAATTCATCCTGCTGCCTCCATCATCTGTCCGGGCTTTTTTAGATGTTTTCTGGCAAAGTCTAATCTGGCTGCCTTGTTCTTGAGTGTAACCAGTAGTTTCCACCTTGTTGTAAACACTGTATTTCCATGCATAAAGTGTGTTATAGACTTTGTTAATAATACACCTGTGGACATGCCTGAAACACCTTAATTGGTTCCTTTTGAAGCGGAAGAGTAGCAGCTCTGCTCTGCCCCCCACCCGCCACCCCACCTGTATGACTCTCTAAGGGAGAGCACAGCCACTAGATGTTATATAATGGGGAACTGTGTATAAAATTAGCTGTAATTCCTAAATAGTTATTGCAGTAGTTTTGTTGAACATCATGAGCTAAAGGTGAAGGTCTGCATTTCAATCCTGTTAAATTACTTTTAAATCCACTGTGGTAGTGTACAGAGGCAACACGCATTATGGACCTAATTGCAAGTCATATGTGGACCTGCCAGCTTGCTCTCCTGTTTGTGAATGATTTCACTAGAATCTTGTACAGTGTCGAGAACAAAATGCCAAAACCTTTCAGATGAAACAAAGGGCCACTTAAAGATCCTCTGGGCCCGGGTGGAGTCACAGTCACTGAGTCTCAGACCCAAATATTAAACTGTCCATTTTTCTGGTGCGACCAGGCTCTAAGCGTGCTGCTGAGACGTCTGCTTTACCAGAGAGCATCTGCATGGTGCTGCTCAGTTATGCATTAAAAAGAAAAAGAGATGGCAGTAGCTCTTCAGACCCATCAGTTTTCAAGCACTTAATTTGAAAACGAATCCTGTAAAAAGCCCTTCTGAACGTGCCCCCCCCCACTACATTTTAAACCACACCAGAGTCAGAGCACGAAGTGGCTGAAGCGTTTCATACCCTTTAAAATGCGGTGCTATCACGATTGTTGTTTGAGCCAAAGCTATTTTGTTTTTACCTCATCATACTTTTGTTACGTTTTGTTTTTGCATGCTTTTATTTTGATTTTACCCCATATACAAAAACCAGTGTATAACCCAGACTTTGTAAATGTTGCTGATGGCCTAACCGCCGAAGCCACTGCAGTCTGGTTCTCCCAGGAGTCGCTCATGTTGTCTTAAGAGTTGGTTTTGGCCTTACCGTGTCCACGTCGGGGGTTGCGGGACAGTGCGTCACCTGTGAAAGTCTCTTTATGAAAACCGTGAGTGCTGGACTCAAAGTGCTGCAGGTTTAAGTGTTAACTGAAGAGTGAGTGGTTCTGGTTGTTCTTAGTTCGTATTTAAGCAGTTGCACAGTATTTTAACTCATGGACCGACTTGTTGTCGGCTCGTGTGTGTATGTGTGTGTTTATGCATAATTATAAAGGGTTTAAAGAAACGGAAACCAAGGTAACACTATCTGTCCGATATCGGTTCTGCTTTTGTTTGCCTGACTCAAGGGCATCGTGTTGAATGCCAGCAGCCAAGCATGCTGGGCAGCTCGGTGCTGCAGTGTAGAGGCTCTCTGTAAAAGTTCAAATAATTTGGGTAAATGAGAGCGCCCTTGGGTCTGAATGTGATTCAACAGATTTTACAGGACATGACATTATTCATTCACCAGTATAGTTTGGTGTCAACATGTGGTTTTTAATGCCTCTGTGGAGGCATATGTATAATAAAGAATCAATGTATTTGATATTTGGTCTACTGTGCTTCTTATCACCCTTGTCTAGTCTTACTGATCACTCAAAACCCCACAGAGCGCTCGAGTCTATACACTCGATCTGCCCAACACTTACAACACTTAAATGATTCTGAATACATTTATGTTCATACTTCCTTCCTGACTCTGAATGCCTCTTTATGGCCTGCCAGCTGTGAGAAGTCCCTCTGCTGGTCACAGACATGAACAAAGAGCAAAGAGCCTCTTGCCACTTTATTGCAGTCACTCCTTTAGTGACGTGTTCCTCCGTATAATAGGGGTTAGGGTTTGCCGGATGCCAAAAGTTTACACATTATCAGAACAAACAGTTTGGATGTACCGCAGGAAGAGGAGACAAGGTGAGAAATTCCACAGTTGTGTATGGTAATGAAGTAATCTTCTACATCCATGTTTACCATAAGTGACTATGACGTAGTGGTTAACACATTCACTTAACATGAAAGATCCCCAGTTTAGAACTGGGAAGGGAGACAAAAACCCTTCCTCAGGTAGTCCTGCCGGTTCCAAACCCGGATAAATGGGAGGGTTGTGTCAGGAAGGGCAAAGCTGTGCCAAATCAAATATACAGCTACCATAAAGACATGGTGGATGTGGTGTCTACTGTGAGACTTTGTGTCTCTATGCTCCTCATCTCTCAAACAATCAAGGCAGGCAGCTGTCGCTCCCTGAGCCCGATTCTTCTTCATGTTACAACATAAATAAAACTGAATCTAAGTAATTATGGGTTTTCTTTCCTAAAATTATTTTTCACACCTAGTTTTAATTTTGGAGGTGATTATTTTCACTATTTGACAAAGGTCATGAAACAAACACCAAAAAAAAAGAAAAAGTTACACAACTAAAATCAGGAGAGCGTGCACAGTGTTTCTACCAGAGAAAAATCAGGCACATAAGGTTAAATATTTTATATCACCAAAATGTTTTAACAGCATCATTAAGTGTCATGGAAACTGCTTCAATCTCACCAAATGTTTGTTAATCACTTAACAAGCAGCTTACAATCAGACTTCCACACACCCCTTTAATTTGTACACATGCTCAGCAGGTTTTAAAAAAGTCATTGATATTTGATTCGCTCTGAAACAAAATTAAAATAATTGCTTTAAACTTGTTTTAAATAGAAGTAAACCTGTCAGATTTACTACTTCTCACTCACTCACACATGTGCGCACACACACACACACACACACACACACACAATGAATGAATGAAAGCAAGAACTTGCGACTGAGTGGTACATGTTTACAGACAACCTACTTTCATTTAAAAACAAAAATGATTAAAAAAAGTTTCTTTAGCCATGAAATCCTTATACAAAATATGATCTTTCTCAAATGTACAAATGGGGCCAAACTTCTTTCACTCTTTCAACAAGCTCTAGAATAACTGTGTATATATTTCTCAAACATCTTTGTTTACAAGATCAAGTATAATTATTTCTTTATAAAGATACACACACAGGGTCATCCTGAAGTACTCTCACAGCTCCGTCAGTGATTCCAAACTCTGGAGTCCACAGTTAAAGGAAGATTACCTTCTCTTTGGGGGGTTTGAGAACCTCTTTGGGGAAAGGAGGTGGAGGTGGTGGAGGAGTGTCGGTGCTCCTCGGCTTGCTTACGCTCGAGGGCTGAGGCGTCTTCACATTCTGGACAGATGTTGGAGGTTTGAAAGTATCTGAAGGAAGAGAAATAAAACAAAAACTGCACTCCAGGGAAGTAAAAGTTCAAAACGGGCACTGAGCCTGAAATTCACTTGTTTTTTTGTTTTTTTACTGAGGTTGTAGTTTGTAGTGGTGTCCTACTGCAATCCATTGAAATGAGACATGTTCCTAATTTTATGTCCCTCCTGTTTATATACACATGTGAGAGCAGAATATTGAAAACAACTCTTGGTATAATTCAGTTCTCCATATAATTAGGCCCTCAGTCACGTCTATTCTGTGCCACCAAGTTGCAGGTTACAAGTTCCCCACAAGAGGGTGCTGTTCATTCATAAACTAAGGATGAACATTTCAAACCTACAAATGGGGTTATAAATAGCTTCCTCCAACAGGGAGAAAAGGCTGAGGTATGGCTCGGTACACTATGTACACAAGAGCTGGACTGAAAATAAGTGGCAACAGGTTGGATGGAGTGATGAATCCTAATATAAAATTTGTGAAACAAGGTGGAGGCTCTGCCATGGTTTGGGGCTGCATTTCAGCCAGTGGTGTCGAGGATCTTGTCAAAATTGATGGAATTATGAAAGCAGAAAAGTACCATCAGATTTTGATCCATCATGTAATACCATCTGGAAAGCATCTGATTGGCCACTGCTTCATTTTTCAGCATGACAATGATCCCAAACACACTGTTAATGTGATAAACGAATACCTGGATAGGAAAAACACACAACTGAACACTAACAGTCATGGATTGGTCTCCCCAGAGCTCAGACCTCAAAATTATTGAAGCAGTGTGGGATCATTTTGACAGAACAAAAGGCAGCCAAGATCCAAAGAAGAGCTTTGAATGTCCTTTAAGAAGCCTGGAGAACTATTCCTGAAGACTACTTAAAGAAATGACAAGAAAGCTGCCTCAGAGGGTTCAGGCTGTGTAGAAGAATAAAGGTGGATCACACCAAATATTGACATTCAAGCTCATTAGAATGGAATAAACTCTGTTTTTGCTGTATTCTCATGTATATAGATGCCTGCTCCTATTTTCCAAGCAAAATTTAAAGAAATTAGGAGTGGCTCAAGACTTTTGCACAGCACGATCTGTCCATAATCATTGAACTCATTTACTATTTTATATGTTACTCCTTTACTTTTGTTTGTTTTTTTATCCCAACTTTTGGCATAAATGAGTAGTCTTATCTTGTCCTTAGTATTCCTGTCCATCTTGTGCCCATCCTGTTTAAAAAAAAATCCTGGAAACACCTCTGGTGGCTGTAACTGTAATTTAAACCCTTTTTTATGTCCTCGTGAGTGTTTGAGTACCTAAAATCATCTCGCACTGACATGCTGATATCTCATCTTGCAGAGGGGACGTCTCTGAGTGGAAGCCTTTTTCTCCGTTTGTACCTGCATTTAAGGTCCTTTCAGGACTGGTCTTCTTTTGGGATCTCAGACTTCCTCCTCCTTTCCCCGTCACTTGGATGGGCTCCACCTCGGTGAGCTCTATGGAGGCTGGGTTGAGAGAAACAGGAGTGAGACTGTTTCAGTTTAGCAACAGCTGGCCTCAGATTAAGCGTTGACAAACATTTTTCAGTACTAATATTTGAAGAAAAAAAAAAAGTAAAAGTTATGGATGCAGAAGAGGGTTTCTTCCCGAGATGAAACCTCAAGTTTTTAAATGTTAACCTGTGTCCTGACCTGCACTCTGGGCCCTCTTGTGGGTTTTCTTCTTGGAGGATTTGTCTTTTCCCTTGGCAACAGCCAGTTTTTCGGGGATCTGCTGCTGCACGGGTGCAGGTTTGTGCACCGGGATGGTGGTGCTGTGCACGCGGGAGGGCGACTTGGATTTGGATGGGCGTATGAGGATGCTCTCCCTGCGGGGTGGAACTTTTGGAGGAATTTCCAGGGAATTGGATGAATTTGTGGGGGGAGTAAAGGTCGGAATGCCGCCATTCACTGAGCTTCCCCTGACTGATAGGTAATTCCAAAGCTGGGGTGGGAAAAAAAAAAAAAAGGGAATCAAACTGATTACTGATCATACATGTTTACTTTTGTTTTTAAAATTTCTTTCACATTTGAATTTGCTCCAATAACTCTGCTCTTAATCAAGAACTGTTGTGAACAAATCAGGATTGTCAAACGTGCTGCTCGCGGCTCTTTCAGCTCACTGAGTGTGCAAACTGCAGTGAAATCATTAATTACTGCTATTCCTTACATGACTATGCCAGCATTTCTATACAGCAATGAAAATAAAGAGGTGAACATGTGAAGGTTTATAACTTTCAGGATATTTGGCAATGTTTCCTGACTACATTATACATTCATACAGGTTTCTTTTTTAGCTTCAGTGGACACAGAAAATGGTCACATGAATACACACTAATGTCATTAATATTGATAAATGTTACATTAATCTAATTTCTCTCCCATTCCTCACTTGTGAAGGATCGTCGAAGTTGCGCTGTCCAGTATTTTGCATCTTCATCTTTAATTTTTCTAAACGCTCCTTCTCCTGAGCCAGGCGCTCCTTCTCTTTCTCCACCGATCTTGTGGTCTCCCTCAATCTCTCCAGGTTGTGCTGGTAGCTTTCTTTCTGTATCTCGAGCTCGGTCTTCTCCTCGCTGAGCTTCTCCTCCAACCTCCTGCACTCGTCGTCCTTCTGTTTCAGCTGAGCCTCCAGAGTCTCCATCTGGCGCCTGTGCCGCTCCTTCTCTTTCTCCCAGTGCTGCTGCTCCTCTCGAAGCTGAGCCTGCTGCTTGTTCAAGTTGCTGAGTTCTTCCCTCTGCTTATCCAAGCTGCGCTGCTTCTCATACTCAAACAGAGCGTTGTTGAAGTTAGTGGGCCGCTGGTTCTGCGACTGAAAGGCGTGCTGCAGTGCATTCTGGCTGTCTTGCTGGGCGATGATTGCCTGCACGGTGAAACGTTTCATTTAGCCAACTGATACCAAACACAGTTTCATAAATCACACATTAAGCTTCAGAAAATTTAAGATGAGTTGCCTCACATGTAGGCTGTAGAGCCTCTGCGCGAGCATTATAACCCTGTCATACACCTGTAGAGAGAAAGAGAAAAGAAAAGAAAAAGGCAAGAAATAAGATTTACAGTGCTTTGCGAAAGTATTCGACCCCCTTGAACTTTTCAACCTTTTGCCACATTTCAGGCTTCAAACATAAAGATATAAAATTTTAATATTTTGTGAAGAATCAACAACAAGTGGGACACAATCATGAAGTGGAATGAAATTTATTGGATGTGTCAAACTTTTTTAACAAATAAAAAACTGAAAAGTGGGGCGTGCAATATTATTTGGCCCCTTTACTTTCAGTGCAGCAAACTCACTCCAGAAGTTCAGTGAGGATCTCTGAATGATCCAATGTTGTCCCAAATGACTGATGATGATAAATAGAATCCACCTGTGTTATCAAGTCTCCGTATAAATGCACCTGCTCTGTGATAGTCTCAGGGTTCTGTTCCAAGTGCAGAGAGCATCATGAAGACCAAGGAACACACCAGGCAGGTCCGAGATACTGTTGTGGAGAAGTTTAAAGCTGGATTTGGATACAAAAAGATTTCCCAAGCTTTAAACATCTCAAGGAGCACTGTGCAAGCAATCATATTGAAATGGAAGGAGTATCAGACCACTGCAAATCTACCAAGACCCGGCCGTCCCTCTAAACTTTCATCTCAAACAAGGAGAAGACTGATCAGAGATGCAGCCAAGAGGCCCATGATCACTCTGAATGAACTGCAGAGATCTACAGCTGAGGTGGGAGAGTCTGTCCATAGGACAACAATCAGTCGTACACTGCACAAATCTGGCCTTTATGGAAGAGTGGCAAGAAGAAAGTCATTTCTCAAAGATATCCATAAAAAGTCTCGTTTAAAGTTTGCCACAAGCCACCTGGGAGACACACCAAACATGTGGAAGAAGGTGCTCTGGTCAGATGGAACCAAAATTGAACTGTTTGGCCACAGTGCAAAACGATATGTTTGGCATAAAAGCAACACAGCTCATCACCCTGAACACACCATCCCCACTGTCAAACATGGTGGTGGCAGCATCGTGGTTTGGGCCTGCTTTGCGTCAGCAGGGACAGGGAAGATGGTCAGAATTGATGGGAAGATGGATGGGGCCAAATACAGGACCATTCTGGAAGTAAACCTGTTGGAGTCTGCAAGAGACCTGAGACTGGGACGGAGATTTATCTTCCAACAAGACAATGATCCAAAACATAAAGCCAAATCTACAATGGAATGGTTCACAAATAAACGTATCCAGGTGTTGGAATGGCCAAGTCAAAGTCCAGACCTGAATGCAATCGAGAATCTGTGGAAAGAGCTGAAGACTGCTGTTCACAAACGCTCTCCATCCAACCTCACTGAGCTCTTGTTTTGCAAGGAAGAATGGGCAAGAATTTCAGTCTCTCGATGTGCAAAACTGATAGAGACATACCCCAAGAGACTTGCAGCTGTAATTGCAGCAAAAGGTGGCGCTACAAAGTATTAACGCAAGGGGGCCGAATAATATTGCACGCCCCACTTTTCAGTTTTTTATTTGTTAAAAAAGTTTGACACATCCAATAAATTTCATTCCACTTCACAATTGTGTCCCACTTGTTGTTGATTCTTCACAAAAGATTAAAATTTTATATCTTTATGTTTGAAGCCTGAAATGTGGCAAAAGGTTGAAAAGTTCAAGGGGGCCGAATACTTTCGCAAGGCACTGTATTCATGAATAAAACAGAGGGGTAAACAAGCACAATAACACAACAAGTATCAGATCTTTACCTCAGCCTCAGGGAAATTAATGGAGGCTGAATTGAAGTGTAGTAGTGGGAGAGCAGTGGTTTCTTCATCAGCCTGGAAGCCAAAAAAAACAAAACAAACCACAAACAGTGTAAATATTTATGTTTAATCACCGGACTGACGTCAGGTTTGCATTCTTCACATCGGGCTCACTCACAGACTGTTCTGGGCCTTCTGAGAAGAAGCCCTGGCGCATATATTCATTGTAGCTGTGACTCAAGCTCAGAAGACGGTCCTCACCGAGCCTGTCACCATCATCATCTCCATCTGAGAAAATTCAATCATTCGTATCAAAAATTCACAATGTCTTTTTGCCTTTGTAGATCACGGCCTGCTGTTACGGTACGTTTACATGCCTGAAAGCCGAAGGCTCTGCCTAGACTGACTCCTGGGAAGACTGTGGCATGTTGTTAAAACACACCTGAAAGCGCTCAACCAGCAACCTGCCAAAACATCTGCTTCCATAGGGGTGCTCACACTTACTGATGATCAGCTAATCAAGTGCATCTGATTAACAGCACCTGGCTGCTACTTACACTGTGAAATCCTATGGAAGCTCTAAAGGTGAGCTCAGGTTTTTCACAGGATTTGAGGTTGCTGCCTGAGTTGAGTGTGCAAGAGGCAGCAAACAGGACAACCACTAGCTGTGAATTCACCAGATTTGATGTGAGATTAGTTGTGCTACATTCACACCAGTGCTAATCGGTACAATCAGACTTTGCAGCAGGGAGCTGGCAGGTTAAAGAGTGTGTCAGACATCTGCACTCATACACCTCTGTTGGGTGACTTTGAGCAAAGTTAAGGCTGTGGTGAGTGTGTGAAAACAGTAATGGTATAAACTGGAGACATTAGTAATAAAGTGCATCCATCTTACTTTTCATGGTGCTAGCTGCAGGTTTACTGTCTGCCTCTCCGAAAGTCTGGGCCCTCCTGAGCCGCCGCCCCTGTGTGTTACTCTCCTCCACGGGAACTTTTGTGTTGCTTATCTTCAAGGCAAACAGGTTCTGCAGGATTTCCACTGACAAAGGAGACAGAAATGATTTTTTAATCTCTTCCTTCAAAGATAACATCACTGCGCACTCATGATTTGACAGTATGAGAAGCGTGTATCAGTTTTACTTCAGCACATATCGTCTGACCTCAAAACATGGCTGTTTTTCAGCTAGATCACACAAAATAACTGGAAACTGCAAAAGAAAAAAAAAAAAAACTGAGTCCAATATTGGTCAAAAAGTAGATGCTGAAGTTGGCTCCCTCACCGTCATCGATTGCTCCCTTCAGCAGCATTTCCTGCTGCTGGAGGTCATTTGTGCCTCCTCCAAGCAGCAGCCCATCATGGGGGGTTTCCTGCCCGGTCACATGTTTATAGAGTGAAGCAAAGAGCTGCTGTTTCTCTGCCAGATTTTTCTTTATCTGGTCATCCCTCAGTGTAAATTTGTCTAAAGAGCAGCAGAACAACAAGAACAAATCAAAAAATATCTTAAGGAAAAAAGGTGAGTAGTGTACAAACCCAACATCAGTTAAGAGATTCTGCAGGACAAACCGAAACTGGAAAGTCCCTAAAAAAAACAAACAAAAAAATTGCAAACACGCAACGTTTTACATTCTACCAGGCCCTCTTCAGCTGTCATTTTTCTTTATCAAGATGTAAGCAGTAAAATCAGATCAAGCTTTCTTCAAATAAAATGCAGCCAAATGTCATACAGGAGGATTCGCTAAGCACAGACAGCGTGCGACTAAAGTGTTCTCAGCTTATCTTACCTTGATATGTTTGCAGAGTAGTGATCATTTCGTGGTACTCCACCTCTTCCTGATGACTGAATAACACAGAAGTCTTAGTATCGACTTTTATGTATCATTTTTAAATGATCGGTTTCATTATTACTTGATCTAATATTTATTTGTAACATGAAACATGCCACAGCATTTACAGTCGAAACTAATTTTTAGCGCCCACTTTTAAAGCAAACACACGCACACGCGTCAATAATAAATGATTTATAAAATAAATACACATGATAAAAAAACACAAAGAAAGACATAAAAGGTTGGCCATTTCTCATGCTTTAACGCTCAGGTCTCTAGCACAGAAATACAGTACTGACCCCTGGGAGCATGGAAGACAACCTACATATCCAAAGTATCCACACTCAGAGAGATGGCATCTTCGTAAGTGATGGGCAGGGTTCCATGTTCCAAGTTTTTGTTTTAAAATCTCTTTAAGTTTAAGAAGGTTTAACCAATAAGCATTCCCTGTATAAGCCTCCTTTGTGACTCCAATAATGAAAAAAAGAATTGATGTTTTATTCAATATGACTCCAAACCAGAGACTGCACTGGCTTCGTTTTTCAGACCCAGAAGCTACGTCCATTTTTTGTACCGTCTATGGTCTCCATAGATGTACTCGGCTTACCTTTCCAGCGCTTCTCGTATGATGGACTCCCACTTGATGCGCTCCTCTCGTGAGCCTGTGTGGATCTCGTACATCTCTGGAGAGCTGATGGCACATGCCGAAATTAGGAAAAAGGCTCTCTCCTCCATGGCAACTTCTCGGACTATCAGTCTTTCAAGGGAGATCACTGGTGGTTTGTTATCCTGCATGGGCCACAATCAAAAACAACAGGGTAAGTCAGAGAGACAAGACACATTATTATTAAATACCTTAAAGGTTATTAAATTTTGCCTTTCTATAAAAGAGTAAACCTTTTATGCATAAATGATACAGTGAATAGTGTGTAAAGAGTGTCAGTCTTCTATGTTTGAGCAGAACTCACAACAGCAGCAAACACAAGCTTCTGATCTTTCTCTTGTAAGAGGAGCAGCATGTCTGTCAGCAGCACAGCATGGACGTCTGCAGGGGGAGATGAAAGCTGCTCAGCACCAGAACACCAACCGCTTAATGCTTTGACTCAACGTGACTTTTCATCATCGCTTAATGACACACACACACACACACACACACACAAAAAAGTTGTTATGCTGGTTGTCAGAATGTTACTGCGGTAATCCGCTGAGCACTCAATCACTTAATGCATCATCTCTCAAAGTTTCATTAAAATAAAAAAAAATAAATAAATAAAATTTAAAAAAAATCACACCAGCGCTCACCTCAGTTTATCCTTTGACCCCCACTGTCTGCTTCAGAGCCACTATTGCATTTTTAAAATAATGCAGTGTCTGAGTCATGTGAAGCACACAGGTGACAAATAAAAAATGATAAATATGCTAGACCAGGATCTGAGCCCAGTTTAACATCTGTGGGAGTTTTCATTTGCGTCACACTTGGCCAAGTCATTTAACACGTTCATCATAAAAGTGCAGACTCCCTTCCACCCCTTTGCAGCAGAGCTCATGACTGAATTTCAGTGTTAATGCCTCAAAGGGTGCAGCTGCACAAAGTCAACAAGACACTAATGGATGCAGCTGTGTTAAGCACAATGAAGTAAAATTGGTTCATAAAGCATGAAACACTTTATTGAACTGTGGTGGACAGGCTTTAAAGTGGATCTATTATGCTCAGAGAAGCTTTGCATGACTCACAGTTCAAATCAATCCTTATTCATCTTATACTGAGTCTTGGTGAAGCCTCTCTGTTCATCTACTGTCTGAAACAAGCTGCTTAAGCTCCTCTCCCTTTACGTGAGCTTTCTTCTGATTGGCTGCCCCTATCAAACTGATTTAAAACAGCAGATAAATGGAGCTTTTGCAGAGGTGGCAGTATTACAGACATTACATACTTAAGCAGAAGTACAAATACTTGTGTTAAAAAATCCTCTAGTAAAAGTTGAAGTACTGATTCAACTTCTTTACTCAAGTAAAAGTGAAAAAGTACAGGCTCTGAAATGTACTCAAAGTAAGAAAGTAAAAGTAGCTCTTTGGAGGACATTTCTACCAGCTATTTTTGTGCTAAATAACTGAACCTTGTGGATTTATACAGTTAAATTCAACAAGATGTAACCCAGTATTTCATGAGTTATCTTGGCTGATTTCCACCCCCTACTCTGACGTTACATACATTGTTTATACTGTCTTTATACCGACTGTATACAGTTGCTATAAAAGGTTGAATTCAGTGAATGAATCTAAGCATCATCAGCTTAAATTCAAACTCATCTCTGCTACACTTGATGTAACCAAACTCTGACCATGAACACCACAGCCATGTGCACCAGTCCAACACAGAGCTTTATTGTAAAAATCACCAAAGCAAACCTGTTTATCCTGCATTAAACTGCAGTATTTTCATGCAACCTTTGAATAAAAGTATAATTCATTTTTTTTTTGTCCAACATGCCATTTTAAAAATGTAAGCTTTAAATTTCCTGTTTATCAGATGTCAATCTAACCTCTCTTCTTCCTCTCCTGTCCTCTATCTTACATCTCTGAGTGAACTTCTCTCTCTTTCCTTTCTCTCCCCTAAACACAACAGCTGGACCTTTAGCTAGAAGGCACACTGTGTGACAAACTGCAGACAAACAGTTTGTGTATTTGCTGATATTTGTTGAGCTGTTACTGCATTTGAAATTACTTGCCACAAGTTACTCCATTTATCTTCGCTCCTCTTCTGTAGCATTAGCTAAGATGCTGAAACTTATGGACACCGTTGTGGATTTTCCTGGCCCACTTTAACCATTGAGTACAGCACTATAAATGCATAAATTATATGGTTTTGCTTCTTTTAAGTCTCTGTATGCAATAAGGCACAGGGAAGAATAAGCCAAAACAATTATCACTTATGTGTTACTGTTCCCTCTATTTAGGATCAGATCGGTTTGATGTTTGAAGGCGTACTACAAGCTCAGCACCCCGCTTTGCCTAAGATGCAGGGATTTCTTTTTAAACACAAAAGTTTCACCACTGAGTTAGTTCAAAAACTCTACAAAGCAATAAAAAAAAAAGGAATAATGAAGCAGCAGATTGATAGAGATGCATCAACTGAATGTGACATGAAATTACTTCTTAATAGAGGAGTACATGAATTTCACCAGATGAAGGCTTGAGGACCAAAATGCCATCAGTAAACTATTTAAAAGCACTCTAAAAAAAAAAGGTCTGTATTTCTGTGCACATTTCTTTGTACAAAATCTAAAAAAAATGTAGTGTGAATTTATAAATTAAAAATAAAGCATTGGTCGCAACAAAATTTTCATTGAGGACCAATATCCTATTCAGGGCAAGGCACAGGAAACAACTCCTGGAAAATATGATCTGACTATCAGTCACTGTTTACACACACTCTGTGTGTGTCAGTGTTTTACAAATTATCCAGACACCCACCCTCGCTACACACCTTTATGTTTACCAGATGACTTCCAGGTAACCGCGCCTTCATGCACCAGCTTTCTGTTGCCCTGGATGAGATCCTCTCTGCGTATAACCTGGTCTCCGTTCAGCCGGCCCACAGATTTTGGATCCAGACGCTGGCCAATCTCTCTCACACGAGCTGCTTTCTCATATTCTTTGATCTGAGCGTTCACCTGCATGATGGTGTTTTTGATGAATTCCAAAGCTTCACCCAAAGACCTGTACTCATCCGTGCCAACTGTAAGGAGCATAAAAATAAACGATTCAGCCAGGCTTATTTATTTTTAAGACCACTGCAGCCAGCTCGATGAGCAAATTTCAGTAACCGTTACTGAGTTATACAAACTCAGACTCTTTAAACTTGGACTGAGGGCTGCTCCAAACTGGTGGTGATGCAAGTCTGAAGAAGGTAATTTAATTCACCTTCTACAGTTGTATGATAAGGTGCAGGAATTTTGGGAAAGGGTCATAAAACAGTATGTGAGATTTCAGAGATCCCATTACCACTTAGATCAGGATTGTTTGTTTTAGGGGATAGGTCAGGCTGGACAGGTCGTAAAAAACTCATTAGAAGCTGAAATGGAAGTTCATGAAGAGAGTGCTATGTGTATATTTGTAGTTACAGTGTATTACAAAGGTGAGTACACCCCTCACATTTCTGCAGATATTTAAGTATATCTTTTCATGGGACAACACTGACAAATTGACATTTTGACACAATGAAAAGTAGTCTGCGTGCAGCTTATATAACAGTGTAAATTTATTCTTCCCTCAAAATAACTCAATATACAGCCATTAATGTCTAAACCAGCGGCAACAAAAGTGTTCTGAGGGGACCCTGCTCTTTTAAAACCCTGGATGATCTTGGCCACTGTGCTGCAGCTCAGTTTCAGGGTGTTGGCAATCTTCTTGTAGCCTTGGCCATCTTTATGTAGAGCAACAATTCATCTTTTAAGATCCTCAGAGAGTTCTTTGCCATGAGGTGCCATGTTGGAACTTTCAGTGACCAGTATGAGAGTGTGAGAGAGCTGTACTACAAAACTGAACACACCTGCTCCCTGTGCACACCTGAGACCTAGTAACACTAACGAGTCACGTGACATTTTGGAGGGGAAATGACAAGCAGTGCTCAATTTGGTCATTTACGGGTGTAGTCTCTTAGGGGTGTAGGCTAGTTACTTTTGTTGCCGCTGGTTTAGACATTAATGGCTGTATATTGAGTTATTTTGAGGGAAGGATAAATTTACACTGTTATATAAGCTGCACACAGACTACTTTTCATTGTGTCAAAGTGTCATTTTGTCAGTGTTGTCCCATGAAAAGATATACTTAAATATCTGCAGAAATGTGAGGGGTGTACTCACTTTTGTGATACACTGTATCTATATGTACATGTGTATGTGTCTTTTCTCCTTTATTCTATCTGGTTTATTATTACGGCTGGACTCCAGTTAAAATTTTTAGGTTTAGCATGAGTGGTGGAACTTGTTTAATTGCAGCCAAGGATAATTGCTGGATGCTGATGACATGTTTTTTGGGGTGTTTGAAGGAGAAGGAGAGAAGGGCTTATTTCTGTGCTGATGTTTTATATTTTGTTAAAAAAATTATATTAATCACAAAAACACTGAAAATCTGAGCAAAGCTTAACAGCAGGCAAGATGTTGGCGAGATTTTACCTTCGCTGCTCTGTATGAGTCGCTCCACCAGGATGGGATACTTTGTGATGCGCTGAGTCACCAACAATAAGCAGTCAGAGATTCCCATCCTTCGCACCAGAGACAGCTGACCTATTTTCTTAATGTTAAAAAAGTAAAAACAAAGAAGTTTTACAAACTGATATTGTGAACACTATATATTGTGAATTTAAGGACAGAACAGAGGGAATCTTAGACAATGCTGCTCTTTTCTGCTCTTTGCTCAGAAGGACCATCCCATTTTTTTCCATGCCGAAGGTTTCAAGGTGGACATATAAACAATATCGCCATAATCAAGCTCAGACAAAAGTTGTTGATTATACAACAATCCTACAAGCAGTAAAAAGAGAAACATGATTTGTCTGTGAGAAAAACAAACAAAAAGTATCTTGATTTAAATAAACAGAAGAAAATGAATTAAAAACGCCCAAAAAAACAAAAACCACACGATTTACCAAAACTTGAAGAAAATCACTTCCACATAAAGTGAACTGTAAGAGTGGGTTTCTTACTCTGTCAATGGCCTGCAGCTTCTTGTTGCTCTGGATCAGCTCTTTGTAGGAGCGGTCGGCTTCTACGTGATGGGCGCAAAACATGCTGTAACAGTCCTTCATCCGTTCTCCGATTGTACCTGAAAACTGAAACAATTTAGAAATAAATAAATAAATATGAAGAACTTAATACTTACAATGTTATGCTGGATTCGCTCCCAAATACTAGAGATACAAAAATATCAACATTGTATTCATTTTGGGATGACATTCTGGTTTACGGCCCACACAAATCACGACACACACCTGCCTCCCTACAAAGCACCGCATATTTCGATAGTAATCACCCAACACCCAAAAATCAAACACACTGTTCCTGCCATACAGACACGACATGCAAATATGACAACGCTTTTCAGGTGTGTGGATGCTGGGAAATGGGACACTGATATATGCTGACATGGAGAATTGCATCAAGATATCACAGGTGAGTTTACCAAGAAAACAACAGGTGAAGGTGTTTTGATGCGCAGCTCACTCTATATATAACCGGTAGAGGTTGGAGAATGAAAACTGATCTATATCTAGCTGTGTCGAAAATGAAAAGGAGAGCAGGATAGAAAATTTGCTTTCCTCCTTTCTTCTTCCTTTGCTGATGACCAATGACTGTAAACTCAGAGGTGTCAGGAATTCCAAAGCCCAACAACAAATTAGAATAGAATAGAATACAACTTTATTGATCCTTTGCAGGAAATTGCTTCATTACAGCAGCAGTAGCAGCTAACTACTGACACTAATACAATATACAGTGCTGAATATAAATACTGCAATATAAATACAATATACACAACATAAAAGCAATATACACTATATAAATACCATATACAACTGTGCATTAAGGTTAATGGTTAGCATTAAAAAGTCTGATTGCTGCTAGCAGGAATGACTTTCTGCTGTGTTCTGTCCTGCTAGGTGGTAACAGGAAGGTGCTTTCCTCCTCCGGGTCATGCAGTGGGTGTGAGCTACTCTACAGTATGATGTCCAGTTTCCTTAACATCCTCACCCCAACCAACTCAAGAAGTATAATCTGCTTTGCCCCTTCTTGTACACTGCCTCCGTGTGGCTAAACCAGTTCAGCTTGTTATTCAGCTTCACACCCACATACCTGTAGCTGGATACAACCGCTAGTTCCTTGCCTTGAATGGTGACTGGAGTCGGTGTGGGTCGCTTCCTCCTAAAGTCAATGACTGTCGCTTTGGTTTTACTAATATTTAGCTGTAGGCAGTTGAGGTTCCACCAGTCCACAAAATTCAGCTCACAGAAGGATGTAACCCACCTAACTGAAACTAGATGGGCCCCATGAGTTAAGGCCTGGCTACTAATACCCACCAATAAGTCCCCAGGCCTGGCTCCAGGGTGCGCCCCCATTGCCCCCGATTCAGGTAAAGGTTCTAGGCTCCTTGCTGATTACTTCATAGTGGGTCTGCCTACTCTCACCTATGGCTACAAACTGTGTGTAGCGACCTAAAGAATAAGACTGAGGGATACCAGCAGCAGAAATTAGTTTCCTCCAAACGACATCTGTGCTGTCCCTTTGACATACGGCGAGGAGCTCATTCACTTAGGAGGAGCTCAGAGCGGCTACTCCTCCACATCAAAAACAGCCAGCTAAGGTCAGGCATATAAGATGATTATCTATCCCACTTCTTGATATCATCCCTTAAAGTTTACCCACAATTGACCTTTTTAAGTTCTCCATCCATCCATTTTCTTCCGCTTATCTGGGGCTGGGTCTCAGGACAGCAGTCTAAGCAGAGAAGTCCAGACTTCCCTCTCACTAGCCACCTGTACCAGCTCATTCAAAGGAACCCCAAGGCCTTCCCAGGCCAGCCGAGAGATATAATCTCTACAGTGTGTCCTGGGTCTACCCCGAGACTTCCTCCCGGTAGGACACGCCTGGAACACCTCACCCAAGAGGCGCCCAGGAGGCATCCTAGTCAGATGGCTGAACCACCTCAACTGGCTCCACT
The DNA here is from genome assembly GCA_024447675.2 of Pterophyllum scalare. Taxonomy (NCBI): domain Eukaryota; kingdom Metazoa; phylum Chordata; class Actinopteri; order Cichliformes; family Cichlidae; genus Pterophyllum; species Pterophyllum scalare. The sequence goes on along the minus strand of JAMQGT020012706.1, from coordinate 44,655 downwards.
CGATGTGGAGGAGCAGTGACTCTACTCTGAGTCCCTTACGACTGGCCGCACTCCTCACCCTATCCCTAAGGGAGAGGCCAGCCACCCTTCGGAGGAAGCTCATTTCTGCCACTTGCATTCGCAATCTTATTCTTTCGGTCACTACCCAGAGCTCGTGACCATAGGTGAGGGTAGGGAAGTAGATCAACCGGTAAATCGACAACTTTGCTTTTACGCTCAGCTCCATCTTCACCACGACAGACCGGTCCAGCGTCCGCACCACTGCAGACGCAGTGTTCCTGTTCTAGACAGCTGAGTTTCTGGTAAAATGTAAGAGTAGCACTATATGTCAGACCATTGCACTGTGAAGCTCTGTCTGAATCTGAGCAGAGAGTACAGCCCTGTACACTTTACAATCCATCCTGCCACTTCTATCGTCTGTCCAAAGAATTTCATTCAGGACTGTGCAGGCTCTTGTAGTTGTTTACTGAATAAGTCTAATCTGGCCTTCCTGTTCTTGAGCATAACCAGTGTTTTGCAGCTTGTTTTGGTTTACACCCTCTGTATTTACCAAATCAAAATTTATTTAAAAAGCACATTTAAAACCACAACGTTCACCAAAGTGCTGCACATGAAACAAAGGGTTACACAATAAAATGAGATACACCATATACACACCTGCATACACTCATAAAGGTGTCTCTTCATTGTAGACCTTGATAATGATACATTTACCTCATCAAAAGTGCTTTTTACTTGGTTAGATTTTGTGAAGTTGCTTTTCCTCAACCATGAAAATAGTTCTGTCATCATGCACTGCAGTTGTCCTCTGTGGTCTTTCAGGACTTTCAGTGTTGCTGAGCTGGTCAGTGCATTCATTCTTTATAAGAATGAATATGATTGCTGGTTTAGCCACTCCTAAATTTTTGCTCTCTGAGAGTTTTATTTTGGGTTTTTTTTTAGCGTAATGATGGTTTCCTTCACTTGTGTGATATCTCTTTGGTTCTCATATTAAAGCTATAAAATAAAAATTCAACATTTTCAATTAACTTCACGTATTATGTCTGCTTAAACCTGGCCATCAACATGCTTGTCAGCTGTCAACTGTCCAATTATTTTGAGCCTCTGAATATGGGGGACTGTGCATAAAAATGGCCGCAATTCCTAAGAAGTTAATGCAAAATTTTTGTCAAACCCCTTGAATTAAAGCTGAAAGTCTGCACTTCACATATAATTTATATATTTAATTTATATTATATATTAATTTAAAATCCATGATGGCAGTGTAAAGTGCAATACACCACCATGGTGGATTAGGAAAAGCCCATTCCTTAAACTTTAAGAACATATATACAGCGGTACGCAAAATTTGGGCACCCCTGATAATTTTCTTGATTTTCCTTTATAAATCATTGGTTGTTCGGATCAGCAATTTCAGTTAAGTATATCATACAGCAGATGAACACAGTGATATTTGAGAAGTGAAATGAAGTTTATAGGATTTACAGAAAGTGTGCAATAATTATTTAAACAAAATTAGGCAGGTGCATAAGTTTGGGCACCCTTGTCGTTTTATTGATCTGAATACCTTTAGCACTAATTACTGGAACACAAAATTTGTTTTGTAAGCTCATTGACCCTTGACCTACATACACAAGTGAATCTAATTATGAGAAAGGGTTAAGGTGGCCAATTCCAAGTGTTTCTCCTCTTTGCATCTTCTCTGAAGAGTGGCAACATGGGAGCCTCAAAACAACTCTCAAATGACCTGAAAAAAAGATTGTTCAACATCATGGTTTAGGGGAAGGATACAAAAAGCTATCTCAGAGATTTCAGCTGTCAGTTTCCACTGTGAGGAACACAGAGAGGAAATGGAAGACCACAGGCACAGTTCTAGTTAAGGCCCAAAGTGGCAGGCCAAGAAAAATCTCAGATAGGCAGAGGCGAGGGATGGTGAGAACAGTAATAGTAAACCCATAGGCCAGCTCCAAAGACCTACAACATCATCTTGCTACAGATGGTGTCACTGTGCATCATTCAACTATTCAGCACACTTTGCACATGGAGAGGCTGTATGGGAAAGTAATGCAGAAGCATATACTTCACTCTGTATTTAATCATTGATTATTATTATTATCTCTGTCTCTCTTCCACAGCATGTCTTTGGTCTCTCCCCTCAGCCCCAACTGGTCGCAGCAGATGACTGGCCCTCCCTGAACCTGGGTCTGCCGGAGGCTTCTTCCTGTTAAAAGGGAGTTTTTCCTTCCCACTGTCGCCAAAAGCTTGCTCATAAGGGGTTGTTTTGACTGTTGGGTTTTCACTTTATTATTATAGGATCTTTACCTACAATATAAAGCACCTTGAGGCAATTGTTTGTTGTGATTTGGCACTATATAACAAAATTGAATTGAATTGAATTGAATACAATACAGAGAGAAATCAGAGTAAACAGTCTGTTTACTCTAATTTCATGATGACCTTTTTTCCTTCTGGACCTCTAACAAATGGCTTCCAGATTCCTGAAGTTATTTCAAAGAACCCACACATGAGAGAAAGAAAAAAAAGAAAGAAAAAAAGCACCTTACACTCACTTTGTATTGTGTTGCCATAATAACTTTTAAAGCATTTTGCCCTGAAGGTGAGTAAACAATGAACATGAAGCAGATATGCTGGGTTGCTTTCCTACATTACCTGAGAGATAAGGGTATCCGCTATCCCTGATATCTGGTAGATAATTGGATTTCCTTCCTCCTGACTCTGTCTGTGGTGCATTTTGAGACATTTGAGGAAGTGCTGGTGGAGGATGAGTAGGGGTTCAATGCCCAGGAAGATCCTCCTCAACCGGCCCTCTTCTATCAGCTGGGACTGTTTCAGCTCGTGCATGTAGACATGGAGCATGATTTTTAAGGTGTGTACGACGTGCATCTCAGTCTTGATCAATTCTGGGAAATACATAAAGATGGGATATCTTAATAAAATCTTCTGCTTCTTCCTCAGCAGCTACCAGTATGATTCCAAGGATTTCCCACATGCAACAAAGTCATTCAGTTAACGAACAAAAGTTCAGCAGGTCAAAGCTGGGTCTATATGCAAACAGACAAAAGACAACTACTGGTATCATCATACTTATTTATCATAGCAGAAATATTTCTCAGCAAAAGGCCCTACGAGGTAAAGAGAACATTCATCATCACCGTCACAGTCATAATTATAGAAAGATTCTCATTTCAATGGGTGACTGACATGAGAAAATTCTGACACAGGCAAACACAGGGCTTACAGAGGGTTATATAAGGTTGGAACAAGACTGCAAAATTCAAGTCTCAACCTGACTCAGTTCAGCTCAGCGTACCATAGATGACGTCTTGTTTAGTTATATCGTCTTTGTTCAGGGTCTTTAGGTAGTTCTGGTCCACCACCAGACTCCAGGAATCCGCCTCCAAATTCTGGGCATCGGCTTCGAGGTCAAGTTGCAGCAGAGTATAATGGGAGTCTGGATGACACACAAACAGTCACACTTGTATCACCCAAAACAGGGCTTGTGTTTTGTGGTTGTTAATCAGTGATTTACTGTTGGTCACATAGATTATTTTTAATCTGCTTTTAATAACTTTTCTTAATACAAAAATAGCTCTGCTTAAATGTAATTATTTGAAGGCCCGAAGACCAAAATGTCATTAATAAAGCCAGTGGACAGCGTTAAATACATTTATGGACAAGAACAACAAAGACTACATCACTGGATAATTTTCCATGAGGTATTTTCACAGGAAGTTTCCAACATACTTTTCCTATTATGATAAAGGAGTGTGTCCCGCTGACAGTGACCGACTGACCTTCTACGTTAATGGGATCAGTCAAGTCCTCAGAGGAGAGCCTCAACCGGTCTCTCCGGCTCTCAAGCTCATCCATCTGGACCGGACAGGATCTGGTTATTATGTAATAAAATGAGGTTCAACAGGTAAATTAAAAATGTGGTGACAGCACAAAAACAAATAAAATGCTGCAGGTGTTCTGTGCTTAACTCGGCATCTTCCACTGTATGTTTGATCTTATATCCTATCTACAAGAAAACCATGAAGGAATGACGGCAGTATGAACAACACAAAAATCCCATAATTTGAACCATACATCCTTTATGCCCAGCACCCCCCCCCCCCAAAAAAAACCCCAGAACAAGACATGTGATTAGGTTTGAATTTGAAAAAAAATGTATAAGGGGTAAAACTAAACCTGGGGACATACACACCTGGGGCTTCTGTTGCTGTGAGAAGACGAAGAAGAAGGCTGATTTTGGTATATTTTGGGGGGTGACAGTCATGCGTTGACTGAGGAAGCTGGCTGAAAGTCCATAGTGTGCTGGGGGAGAAATAATCTCCCCAGTGCTGTGTGAGAGACAGCAACAGTCTGTGATAGACATGAGCAGAAACACAATTACTGTGTTTAGAGACTAAAGGATAGGTGGTTTAAAAAAAAAAACAGATTCAAATTTCCATACACTACAAGAATCTGCAGCAAAGCTGCCCTCATCATTAGCCCCTTTAGTATTCTTTAATACATGCAAATTAATTGATAAGAGAAGTAGCCAGGCTGTATCAAATTTACATGATACAGAATAAAAAAGAATAGAATAGAATAGAATGCCTTTATTGTCATTATACAGAATGTACAAGATTGGAGGGCCACTTCTGTTCAGTGCCATGCAGTAGAAAGTCACACTTCCTAAAATATAAAATAGAACTTCTAAAAAAATACAGAAAAAAACAATGTATAAAAAAATACAGAAAATAAAATAGAATGTATAAACACATAGACATTGTAAAAAATAAAATAAGTATATACATATAATAATGAAGATGGTGAGTATTGGACTAGGTGAATGAATATTGCACTACTGAATGAATAATATATACCTGATTTTGATGACTGAAATTGTACAGGGTACAGTGGTTGAACATTAAACAATACTGACAGTATTTTTTGCTGTATGTAAAAAAAAAAAAAAAAAACCTACAGCTTCGGCAGACACCTTTTCAATCAATAACTGTTCTTCTTTCCATTTAATCCATTTATCCAAGCAGAAATCCCCAATCAAAAAAATGAAGCTATAACACAGAGGCGCCAAGAACTACAGTTCCTCTAGTAGGCACCTGAGGCTGGCTCAATAAGTGAGCCATCCCCACAGACTATCATATTAAAGCATCCAACTTTACAGCATTAAAAAGCATATTTACAGCCAGATACAAATAAAGCTGTTTTAGCTTCCAGTGTCCTTAACCACGTGTGTGCTGTTGCTGCCTTTTAATATCTCCTGTGGTGTGACACAGACAGTCCAAGAAATTTAATTTAATTCAATGTTATTTATATTTCGCCAAATCACAACAGTCGCCTCAAGGCGCTTTATATTGTAAGGTAAAGACCATACAATAATTAGAGAGAAAACCGAACAATCAGAACGATCCCCTATGAGCAAGTACTTGGCGACAATGGTAAGGAAAAACTCCCCTTTAACAGGAAGAAATCTCCAGGCTCAGAGAGGGGCAGTCATCTGCCACAACCAGTTGGGGCTGAGGGGAGGGAGAAAGGCCAAAGACATGATGTGGAGGAGGGCCAGAGATTAATAATAACTAATGATTAAATGCAAAATTTCACTTATCCTAACATTTGGAATCAGGACAAGTGGTCACATAAAACTGATTGAGGTTAGGTTTGCAGCTGAAGTTACCATTGTGAGAGACTCTGGTAAGAAGTGATCCACCTATGAGGTACAGGAAACTCAACCTCTAGCAACCACTTGCCGAGCAGTCAGGGAATTCAAATTTCTTCCTAGCGACCTGTACCTGCAAGGGGCTCGGTCTCAAGGCCTGTGCGACTGGGGCTTAAAGCATACTACAAGAACTAATTTTGCTCATGATTAATTAGAATTTTCTTTAAAACATCAATTTTGACAGCAACATTATGTACAATATTATGAAATATCAGCGCAACATAAGGCCTCTGAAGGTCACGACAATTCAATTAAATGTTATTTATATAGAGCCAAATCACAACAGCAGTCACCTTAAGGTGCTTTATATTGTAAATATGCCAACATTATTCCAGAGAAAACCACAAGAATCAGATGAACCCCTATAAGAAAGGACTTGGTGACAGTGGGAAAGAAAAACCCCCTTTTAATAAGATGAAACCTCCAGCAGAACCAGGCTCAGGTAGAGGCAGCCACCTGCCATGACTGGTTGGGGGTGAGTGAAACAAGACAAAATATTTAAAACAACAACTTCATGAAATGAAGAGGAGATAAAATTAAACATACTTTTATTATTGGTCACTGAAATCACCTTGTCCCACCGTGCTGACTCACAGGCCCTCAAGCAGAAAGAGTCCCTGCCAAAGAAAAAGAAGAATAATGGGAGACAAGCTGTTACAAATCTAATCTATCCTCATGTAGAGGGAACTGGTTTAGCAAACTGACAACAAAGCTCAAGTCAGACCAGCTTTTAGGCATACACAACTTAAAATAAATAAATTATGCAAGAGAAGTGGAGCTGCACAAGTGATAGAATTTATTCAAGTAACACAGGCACCGCAGCCGTGTGCCGAAACATGGATTATGGATTATTCTTTAAAGGGTCATTTCAATGCAGTTCTTATCTACTCAGCCTTTTTCTCCCGACACCAAAATATGCATCTCTGCAGGGAGATGACGCAACATTTTAAACACAGCTGTTCTTCATATCTCATTAATTAATTTCATTGTGTCCTTTTCTGTGACCCAGAGTGAGTCATCTTCCAATATGTCTGACGTTTTGATTTTCCAAGTTATGCATTTCAGTTTCTCTGAAACAATAGAAAAAAAAAGAAAACAGGAGCAACGCAAGAAACAAAATGTTTAACTCTAAAAGGATGACAGGAGTAAATGTTGAAAATAGTCACAGTATGTAATGACTCCAATTTTAGCTGCTAACAACTGCATTTTAATAATTTTCCTACTATACCAAGGCTTCACAGGTTCACAGACAGTTTAAGAAGGGAAAGCATTAGCTGTTCAACATCAGACACACCTAAAACACACCCAAAGACTGACAAAAGGTATTCTGACACAAACTCAAATAAACACACAGGAACTCTCCTGCTAGCTTCTGGCTGCTGTTCTGTAAAACAAGAAGAAATCGAAACATAGTATTTGCAGAGCACTCTTTAGAGCAGCCAAAAAAACAAAAAACAAAAACAATTTGAAAATCAACATTCATTTAAAAAAAACAATAATGATGCTGATAAATGTAGTTTAACTTCAAATTGCTTTTAAGTTTTCAAAGCATATAAAGACTAAAAACGATGGATGTAGCAACCAACTGGTTTTGAAGCCTCAACATTTTTCTTTTGGCTGACATCATATTATTTATTTAATTATTAATTCATCTAATTTTGGAGTCAGAAATGATCATATTTGAATGAGAGGATACAGTGCCACATCATAAACTAAGTGAAACTTGTTTAGTTAGCAAGTTATATTCATAAACTGTATGAGTGCAACAGACAGTCAAGATATAGTCATGGTAAAAACTTACACCCTCTTTAAATTCATTACACAATCTTAAAGAAGCAATTGTTGTTGCCCATCAACTTGGTATGTTTATAAAGTCATTTCCAAACAATCTGAAGTCTATCATTCTGACGTGTAAAAAATTATTCACAAGTGGAGAGCATTCAAGACAGTTCCCAATCTTCTCAGGAGTGGATGTCCCAGCAAATTCACCCCAAGGTCAGACAGTGCAATGCTCAGAGAAAAAAAACACAAGAGCTCCATCTCAGACTCTACAGGCCTCAGTTAGCATGTTAAATGTCAAAGTTCAAGACAGTTCAACTAGAAAAGGACTGACCCAGTACAGCTTGATTGGAAGGACTGTCAGGAGAAAGCCTCTTCTCTCAAAAAAACAAGACAAACAAAAAAAAAAACCTGGTAGCACAGCTTAGGCTTGCAAAGCTGCAACTGAACAAACCACAAGACTTTTGGAACAATGTCCTTTAGACAGACAAGACCAAAGTGGAGATGTTTGGCCATAATGCACAGCACCACGTTTGGAGAAAACCAGACAAAGCAAATAAGCACAAGCACTGCATACCAACCGTCAGCACAGTGGGGGAGTGGTGATGATTTGGGCTTGTTTTGCAGCCATAGGACCCGCGCCCCTTGCAGTCATTAAGTTGACCATGAACTCCTCAGTAAACCCAAGTATTTTACAGTCAGAGGTGAGGCCATCTGTCTGACAGCTAAAGCTTGGCCAAAATTTTATCATGCAACAGGACACTGATACCAAGCACAACAGCAAATCTACAACAGAGTTACTGAAAAAGGAACGAATCAAGGTGTTGCAATGGTCCAGTCAACGTCTAGACTTCAACCTGGGTAAAATGCAGTGGTGTGACCTTAAGAGAGCTGCGCTTGAACGAATGTCCTCAAAACTCAATGAACTGAAGCAACACTGTAAAGAATAGTGGACCAAAATTACTCTACAGTGATCTGAGAGACAATGCATAAATAAATAGATAAAGTCATACAGGAAGTTATCGTTGGTCAACGTGGTTCTACCAGCTACTGAATCATGCAGTGTACATCATTTTTCCATACTGCTTTGGTCTACATTTTGGTTTAGTTTTTCTTAAATAAATAATGAGAGTAATATGTCGTGTGTTATTGTTCATCTGAAGTTGTACTTACCTAATTTTAAGACCAGATTTTTAAAAATATATCCTGCATGCAAAGCCTTAGAAATGACAGAGGCTGTGCTTGCTTTTTACCATGATTACAACTTCTCAGGGGAAACAAAACATCACATATTGTAAAAGATTTTCCAAATTGAAAAAGAAAAAAAAAGAAAAACAGCCCAAAGCAAACAGTAACAACAAGTAGACATTACTTTCCCTATGCTGTTGTATCATATTACTTTCTTTAAAGACCTGCTTCTAAGTTTAGTGGTAGATCATCCATATTGTGGTTGTATCATTCAACCCCTCGAAGGCAGAAACCACACCTCAGACGATTCACCCACATGGGGTGGAGAGGGAACAGACCAGCGTGAAATACAGGTCATTCCCTGCAGAAGAAAAACAAGACTGGCAAGTCTGCCAAGTATGCTGCAGAGGACAGAGAGATGGGAAAATACTGCTAAATGTCCTGTGTGAAGAGCAATTTCATTCAGGCTTGCTCACAGCAGCATAGCAACAGCAGAACTGTCCTGGCAAGACAACGCCAATGAAGCCACCCACAGCTGAGAGTCTGAGGAGGCAACAAAACCAGTGATCCATTTGCTCTTGGCTCTAATAAATCCTGAATGCACATTTCACGCATTATTAGGAATTATGATCAAAAAAAGAAATACTACATTGCTTGCTCTCTCACGCACCCACCAGCCTTGACACACAGTTTACTTATTGACTAGAAACAGGGTGTTTTTAACTTTGCTGTAGTGTGCCGTAATCGCATGCCAATGTGTTTCTGTCAGTATGAAGGGGTGAAACCGACCTTTACCGAGCCCTCAATCTGAGGCAGGAGTGAGAGAATGTGTCTGCATCGTGCAGTATGAGCGCCCCAGATAACCCACAGCGTGCTCAAACCTTAAAACAGAAGACTAGTTGGAAAATGAAGTACCCTTCATGATTCTTCCAGTCTCTGGGCCTTCAGCCCTGTTTGTGGTCTAAATTTATAAGATTTTAGGTACTGATTGTATTTTCTCACTCTTTCAGGCTGCCATTGGTTCAGTTCAACTCACTACAATAAGGACATTAATTACTAAACCTGAGAAACTTACTTTAAAGGGCAGTAACTTTTAATGTTTGACTGGACTGTAAAACAACAAGGATCACATTTATGCTTGCTGCTGATCGCCCTGCTGTATTCTGCACTCATCTGCAGCACCAACAGTGAGCAACAGTAGCTAAGCATTAGGTGAGAAATGGAGACCACTAATATAAACAAAAGATACTTTCAGCTGCTCCCTTATTTCCCCAAAGGGTCACCGCAACAGATGCCCTTCCTTACGCAGCCCCGTTTATCTGGGATTTTGACTGGCACTGGGAGTACACTAGCTTGTGATATCCTGAGACTGGGTTTGGGTCTCCACCAGAGGCCTGTACTACAAAGCAAGATTTTGTCTTACTCAGGTAACTTTGGGGTTAACCCTGGATTTTCTGTACTATGAAGGGGACTCATATCTCACCGGGGTACATCTTTCTCTTGTTTTCTCCCCCCTGATGGCTGCAAACAATTTTACAACAATGTTGCTGTTCTATAAGCATTCGTATATAAATCAGGACACCCATTTCTACATGTGGACAGTACCAATCACAGGTACACTAAACATTACACTTGAATTCTGTTTATGTCTTCATTAAAACACCATTGGGGCTGCAGCTGAACAAAAAAAATTATAAAAACTAAAACTATCTTATGCAAATGTGCACATTAATTTAATACTCAAGACTCCTGTGCAGCAATTTTCCTCTCTCACTGCTAATTTATCTGCCACAGCTGAGTTACTGTCATTCTGTATAATGTGTGCAACCTCTTCATATTTTTCTAGTATTATAGTTTACTCTTCCTTTGTATTATTTTTTTTTAAATCAGCTGGAAATCTGTCGGTACATTAATCCATGATTGGTCATATGCTGCCAACGCCACCCCTTTCAAGTGAAAGTGCTCGTACCCAGATCAGGAAGCCCTGGGATAACTTAGTGAGTTGATAACCAGCTTTGTGTGACCATCTATCTTGAACTTAATGTTAGGGTAAGTGAATCCAGGTACCCTGAGTATGTTGAACCTGTTTTGGAGTACAATGCCCAGCTCTCAAGTTGTAAGGTGAATGTGTTAACCACTAATCTCAACAAATGAAGGGGGGAAAAAACAAAACAAAACAAAAACAAAAGCTGGGGCCTGTACTACGAAGTAGAGATGGGCAATATAGCCTGAAAAATTATATCACGACATTTCACGAAAATTTGCAATACTTTTGACAGTATAGAAACAAAAATACTGAACATTTTATTGATGCTCGCAGGTAGCAACATTTATAAATAAACGAAGGGCATTTTCCATCCTCCTTTTAATGAGCTACTGCTGTCATTGATGACACGCTACCTAGTTTGAAGTGTGAATCTATATATAGTGCAATAGCAGTGACACAGCATTATATCCAGTTGCACAGCCTATGTCAAATGTAAACACAAAAGTAACCTAGGTAGTGTTTTCCCAAAGTATGAAATAACTGTGCAACACTTTAACAATAATTAAAGTAACGCAGCCTTGTAGTTTTTCAGGAGCTGTACAATAAAACTGAAAAATGTTTTCTACCTGGGATGCTGTATCTTGGGTTGAGCTTTTGGTCCTGCTGCTTAAAGTCCTGCTTTTTCTCCATGTAACTGCATCAGTAATTTCAGTCCACCATTTATTCTTCATGTCATGATATCATTAAGGAGTGCAGCTAGTGAGTGCAACTTGCCATGTTCAGAGGAATCACTTGTTTATATTTAGGTCACACATCACCAGCTGATAGTATCTCCTCCTTTGTAGCTGTTATACTCAGTATGTTTTTTGACTCAGCTGGTGAAACAAGTTTGCTGTTTCCACTGTCAGCAGGAACTGCTTTCACGCATAGTTTGCCAAGTTCTGGGTTTTGTTGGAGGCTGTTGAAGTACTTCCCTTTTGTCATTGGAGGCTGACACACAGCTCTTGCTCTCAGACATACCTGGGCTTGTCTTGTTGTTGTGTACACTAGGGAATGCAAACACATGGTGATATGACACTTCTATAAAAATTTATACCGGTATTATCTCGGATGATACGATATGGCACAGCCCTACTACAACACAAGTTCAATGTAAAAGGATATTTATTCATTATAACCCTAAAATCATCAATCGGGCTATGTGATCACAAAAAGGCAGGCACCAACTCCATAACTTGACCCAGGGTTTCCCCGTCTAGCTACGAGTGTGTGAAAGGGGTGGCGTTTGCATCATCAGACCAATTACAAACATGTACTAGTCTACTGGCAGCAGAGGGGCGTATCTTTACAAAGAAAACTATGACATTAAAAGAAAATATTGAAGAGGTTAAATATATAATACAGACTGAAAGCAACAGCAGATGTAGCAAAAAGCACTGCGTGAATGTGTATCCACTTTAAGTGGTGTTGTCAGTAAAACTGGAAAGGAGCTGCATAAATGCAGACTTATCAGTATCAGAGGTCCAGGGTGGGTCTGATGTATAATTACAGTTTCATACTCTGCTAAATTAGTATAGCATTTAGATGGGTGTGAGACAATTTTAGTTTCTTTAAGCTGCAACTCCGGCAGTGTTAAATGGTCTGGGAGTAAATAAATAACAAAAAACTAGTTTATTCTATGTATGATCAGCAAGTTCAAGGCTTAGGTGTCCTTTTTTGTGCCATGTATCAGGACTTACAGAAAAATAAAATGGTTTAGAAATAGCTTGCAACGAAAGGGGAAAAAAAGCAGTAATAAAGTTGCTCCTCTGAGTCTTTATTTCGTGTTGATGCTTACATTGGAGAGGTAATGATTTTAGACCAGGAATGTTAAACTCACTTTTAGTTCATGGGCCACATACAGCCAATTTAATATTAAGTGGTCCAGGCCAGAAAAACTTATACTCACAGTTTTTCCCTTTTCCAAATGTAAATAAGAAAAAGTACATTCTGAAAATAGATAAACAGTCTGAGATAACTTTTTTTTTTTCATATTTATGAATCAAACCATTTGTGCAGATCTTATCTTCGCAGACATTTTCACTCTTGTGGAAAAATCTCCACACCAGGAATAGCAGTCCATTTTAAATAATAAATCGCATTCAGCACAGGGATCCTGGATCATAGCTCCTCCAGTAAGCCTTCTCTCTCCTGAAGATTTTAGGAGTTGAAAAATTCTTCAAAATGGTCTACTGAGTTTGATCTTTGGGTCAGAGGCAAGAGAACGGAGCAGCTTACAAATGTTTTTATTTCACTGCTTTCAAGCCTTTTTTTTAAGCTAATCTACTTTTAGTGTCACTCCAACTGTCTTCAGCTCTGAGCTACTTTACACAAAAAAATCTGTATCTATGGATGCAGCTTGTTAATCAAGAATTAAGCTGATAATTTAGTACTCTACCCTCATCTAAAAATCTGTATTTTTTATTTTAACTAACCAATGTTTCCAGCTTTTTAGCACTATGCTACGTTTCAGTGGACACCTCACATCTATCTGCTTTATCATCTTTAATAATTGGCTACATACCACAGGTTTTTAAGGTGGCAGTAAATAAACCAATACTTAAAAAGTCATCACTTGACCCAGCTGTCTTCGCAAATTATAGGCCAATCTCCAACCTTCCTTTTCTCTCAAAAATCCTTGAAAGTGTAGTTGTAAAACAGCTAGAGGAATGGTTTATTTGAAGAATTTCAGTCAGGTTTCAGAATTCATCACAGTATAGAAACAGCTTTAGTGAAGGTTACAAATGATCGTCTCTGAAAATAGACTCATATCTGTACTTGTCCTGCTAGACCTCAGTGCAGAGTTCGATACTATTCGATACCATAATATTACAGAGATTAGAGTATGCCATAGATATTAAAGGTACTGCACTGCAGGACTCCAATAGACTCCAATTTGTTCATGAAAATGGGGAGTCTTCTTCACACACTAAGGTTAATTATGGAGTTCCACAAGGTTCTGTGCTAGGACCAATCCTATTTACACTACACACGCTCCCCTTAAGCATTATTACTAGAAAGCATTGCATCTATCCACGAAGTCAGATGACACGCAGAGATTAATTAAACTGCAGGAATGTCTTAAAAATATAAAGGCCTTGATGACCTCTAATTTCCTGCTTCTAAATTCAGATAAAACTGAGCTTACTGTGCTCGGCTCTAAAAATCTTAAAAACATGGTGTCTAACCAGATACTTACTCTGGATGGCATTACCTTGGCTTCCAGTAACACACTGAGGAATCTTGGGAGTCATTTTTGACCAGGATATGTCCTTCAACATATTAAGGAAATATGTAGGACTGCTTTTCTTGCATTTGTTCTAAAATCAGAAACATCCTGTCTCAGTGTGATGCTGAAAAGCTATTTCATGCATTTATTACTTCTAGGCTGGACTATTGTAATTCATTACTATCGGGCCGTCCTTGCTCTTAGGGATTTGATTGTTGGGTTTGAATTGAAATTGAACTGATAATGTTTTATGTGTTTCAGTACTTACAGATACATTTTTCCTACTTACATTTATTATTAATTTTTATTATTTTGATCTGGTCTACACGTCCTAAAACGGTAAAAGTATAGCTTAACGGTAAAAGTTTACATATTACTCCGCTAATTAAAAAGAAAAAAAAAACATTCCTGTGCCTTTAACCGGTTGGATGGAGTCTGCAGATTCATATCACTCCGTGTATGGGGTTACCCTATTTTTGTCATTTTTAATGGTTATGGATTCATATTATTCCGCTTTCCAGACTGGACACCCTAACGGAAAATTGACATTAGTTTCTTCATTTGACAGGATTCTTCAATATAATAAACAATCTCGGACGAGATTGCAATTACAGTCTATTCTGAATTTAATGAATGTCAAGGTTAACGTAACCTGAATTCAGTGCGGTTCTCACTCAGAAAACTGTCAAGAGTCAATCCGCCCTCACTGACAGGAACACACACACAGGTGTACAGCCAGGACAGTCGCGAGAGAAGGGAGCGGCAACGGGTAGCTAAACACGTATCCCAGCCTGATATATAAAGTTTATAACTCGTGTGTTTGCGACCACTTGGCATGCGGAGCTGAATTTTTAAAGAAGGCCAAGCCAGTTTTCCAGCTCACGTCGTCTTAAAACTTCCCACGGTCGCGACGGAGCTGTGCGTTTTATGGCGTTAGTATGCTAATTTAGCTTGCTAACGCGATCCCTTTGTGCTTGTTAACTACTTTCATCCACTTGATGCTCGTATGCTAACAATAACAGTTAAGTCCAAGATCATTTTCATCTTACCTGCTACTGAAATTAAGCTGCGGGAGCGAGAGGCAGGCTTTCCGTGCTTTCCAGGTAAAGGTAAGCGAGACAAATTTTATCTGTCAACAGCTTCCACTAAAAACAACAGCGCGAGAGAGAGAGGATGTCTCCGGTGGAACAAGTGCACAAATAATAATAAGGGGAAAAAAAAGAAGCTGATGAGGAGGGAGTGTTTCAAAACAAATCCCAGCCTCCTCTGGGTGAACCCTCCTTCCTCCTCTAAGCATTGTGGGAATCTACTGTTTCAGTAATACATACCTAAACTTTGTTCAGCAGCTACTTCTGCAGGCAATCCTTAAGTTAATACAGACAGCCGGCATCCAAGATATGTTTATATTAGTTCTTCTGCAGTACTGTAATAGTTCACCTTCCCGGTAAGAAACACTGATAGCCATATTTAGTGAAGATCATCTGCTGTGAAAAAGTAGGTGCTTTTATTTTGGTAAAAAGAAGCAGCTCTCCTTTGTGTAGCTTCCTTCAGGTGATACAGGTAGGAGCTCAGGTAGCATGAGTCAGAGAGCATTTCTTACATTTATTTAGTTTGTAAAAGCAACTGCCTCGAGGCTGTGTGTGTTTGGTAAGCTAATACTAACAAAGACTATACTACACAGTGTGAAGAAGGTGTTTGGTGTGTCCTCTGGACAGAGGAAAGAGGACAGGGTGATGAGAAAGTGCAGGGAAGTGTTGAAAGGAAGAGGTTAGAAAAAGAAAAGGTGGGATAATCAAGGAGATAAAGAGATAAAGAAAGTCGACAAGCATACTGGGAAGCAAGTTGTATGGCTAAAAGAGAGGTGGAAAAGGCTTATAGTGAGTTGTAGGCTAGGCTGGACACTAAGGAGGGAGAAAAGGACTTGTATTGATTGGCCAGGCAGAGACATGGAGCTGGAAAGGATGTGCAGCAGGTTAGGGTTATTAAACGTAAAGATGGAAAAGTACTAACGAGTGAAGAGAATGTGTTGAGAAGATGAAAGGAGTACTTTGAGAAGCTGATGACTGAGGAAAAGAGAGGACGTATGGAGGATAGTGGGTGAATCAGGAGCTGCTGAGGATTAGTAAGGAGAAAGTGAGGGCAGCTATGAAGAGGATGAAGGGTGGAAAGGCAGCTGGTCCAGAAGACATACCTGTTGATATATGGAGATGTCTGAGAGAGAGAGAGCAGTGGTGTTTTTGATCTGATTGGTTAACACAATCTTGGAGAGTGAGAAGAGACCTGAGGAATGGAGACATGTACTGGTACCGATTTTCAAGAACAAGGGTGATGTGCAGAGCTGTAATAACTACAGAGGGATAAAAGTTGATGAGCCACATCATGAAGGTATGGGAAAGAGTTGTTGAAGTTATTTTAAGAAGAGAGGTGAAGATCAGTGCGCAGCAGTATGGTATGGAGACAGTGGCACTGACAAAAAGACAGGAGGCAGAGCTGGAGGTGACAGAGTTGAAGATGCTAAGATTTTCATTGGGAGTGACCTTGCTTGGACATAATTAGAAATAAGTATATCAGAGAGACAGCCCAGGCTGAGTGGTTTGGGGACAAAGAGGCAAGGCTGAGATGGTTTGGATATGTGCAGAGGAGGGACAGTGGATATACTGGACAAAGGATGTTGAATATGGAGAAACCAGGGAAGAGGAAAAGAGGAGGACCACAGAGAAGATTCATAGATGTAGTGAAGGAAGACATGCAGAGGGTTGACGTGACGAAAGATGATATTAGAGATAGGGTGAGCTGGAAGCAGATGAGCCACTTTGGCGACCCCTAAAGAATGCAGTTCAAAGAAGGTTATACTACACTCAGTGGTCACTTTGTTAGGTACACATTACCAGTACCATGCTGGACCTCCTTTTGCCTTCAGAACTGCCTTAATTCTTCATGTCTTACATTCAACAAGCTGCTGGAAACATTCCTCAGAGACTTCGGTCCATATTGATATGACAGCGTCACACGGTTGCTGCAGATTTGTTGGTTTCACATCCATGATGTGACTCTCCACCACAACCCAAAGATGCTCTATTGGATTTAAATGCAGTGACTGTGGAGGTCATTTGAGTACAGTGAATTCATTGTCATTCTCAAGAAACCAGTCAGAGATTACTTGTGAGATGGCACATCATCCTGCTGGAAGCAGGAATCAGAAGATGGGTACACTGTGGTCATAAAGGGATGCACAGTACTTAAGCAGGCTGTGGTGTTTAAACAATGCATTAATGGTGCTAAGGGGTCCAAAGTTATGTTGGTGGGGGGGATACCCATGATGTGCTGAGCATTTCTTATCCACTTTTTCCATATGCCACTAGTGCATGCCATTAACATTTGTGTACTCTCCCTCCTATTGTTGATTGTTGGTGCTCTCGCTCTAATATTGCAGGGTATTTAACTTAACTCCTTAACTCCTTGATGCAGCTGTCACTGTCAGTTGGTGTTATGAATAAAATTGAATTGAAATGCTTTTTTAGGAAACTACTGGATAAATAAAATATATAATTTTTTTTCAATTGGTTCAATATGGTGTATTTAGTGACCCCTGTTGGCCCAGAAGAATATAAAAAAACACACACACAAACAGTCCACAGGATGCACAGTCTGTGGATCCAGGAGGCTTGTCTGTATCAGGATCAGTTTGTGATATTTTCTTGCTGTCTCCCACTGTTTCATAGCTAAATTTTATAAGTATTTTTGAAGGTCTGTTTTGAAATGGTCAAGTCCTTCCAAAAATTCCTGATTCCAGATCCACTTCAAAAGTTAATCACTAAGCTGGGCCAAGACCCCTGTTGGTAAAATCTTCATGCAAATCCACCCATGCTTTGTTTTCCTTCAAATACTCAGGTACCCAGAATCTTATTACTGTGAGGCCACTGTGCCGACCTCTGCATAACTGTGCCACCCCAATGATGAGTTTTTATTTTGTTTTCAGTTCAGGTTACTTTAAGTTAGTATATTTTTTATATTTCTTTTTATATTATATATTTTTTAAAATTTCTCATTTCTTATGTCACAATCCACGGATGCACAATGAAAAAATAAAATAAAGTTTGAATGATCTCCACCAAATTCAGACTGCTAATGTGTCATATAAGAAAAATTAATTTGGGTTTTGTCCATCAGCACTACATTCAAATAGCAAGGAAATTATTACAGCAGCTTCATTATACATAGTGGCATTTAAGTAAGACTTAAAGACAAATAAATGTGACTATTTTTCATTACCATTTAGAAACTCTTTTTAAGGGATTTATTCAGAGTCACAGTGAGACACCATAGGTATGGAGTTACAGATGGTTTCAGTAGTGCATGAAATCTCACCTACATTGTTAAAGTGTGAAAACAATCAACACTGTGCATTGCCTCTGAAATGCTCGTGTATGTAATGCTGTGCAGAAACAAGTCAGCGCAAAGCCTGATCCTGTGCTGTGTTGCATATATACAGTGATATACACTAGGGGGTGGCATTGCACTATTGCACTGTGTGAGAAAGTTCAGCTTAAGTAATACAGTATATTTGATCCTGTACTACAGGCCAGTGTATAACACAGTCAACAACCACGTTTCCCTCACGAGTGTAGTTTTACATTATTTAGCATATCCAGCATCCATCCATCTCCACTTGTTACCATAAAGGATTGTCTCATTTTCCTGTCGCGTGCATACCTCACATCTGAAGAGATGACTGTTGTTGTGAGTTCAATGTGTCTGCAATTCTGGTGAAATCTGCTGTTCTAAGGGTAACTGCACTCCCCCCCAATAAAGTGCCCTTATCGACAAATACATGGCATTGGGTCATCCCATGAAAAATCAGTGAGTGCTCCTAAGGGGTGGGATGGGGTGTCAAGTGAAAGGGTTCAGTTGATGATTGTACAATGACCTGAGAATATTTTTTTGGTCTTTATTAGATGCAAAGAGTAGACAGGAGAGTGAGGAGGAATGGCCCAGGCTGGACTCAAACCCAGACCACTGCAGGATAGACTCTAGCCTTCAGTACATGGGATGTCTGCTCAGCCAGGCAGCTACAGTGGCACCCTAACTCAAGTATATTTAATGAACCAATGCAAATTTTACCTTCCCAGTTACAGGCCCTCAAGGTACACAGGAGAGGGTTGAAACAGAAGGAATCACTTGTAGGTGATGAGCCTGGTATGAAAATGTAGTTAACAGGGAGACCTTTCATACTTGTTTTGAACAAAATGCTCTTTTCAAAATTTTCTCCAGTTAATCATCAGAAACCACCTTAAACATCCAGGGTACCAATGCTTGTTTTCTGTTCCCCTACATCATAGACCTTAGATTGGTGCCATTTTGCTGCTGAAACAATGATATATCCCATAATAGTGACACTTGGAATGGGTGTAAAATAGGTTTGGTTGCAGTTTTTAAATAAAGTCTTAGCTCTTTCCCTCATAAAGACAACATCTGACAACCTCCCCTTTACCATTAATAAGAGTTTTGGACACCTCAAAATATAACAACAAAAACATGCTTTGAGGTTCCAGATTTTTCCAAGGGGAGTCCTAGTAAGCTGTATAGGTAGAGATCACCCTCACTAACCTCTGATGCATACCCAGTCATTTTGTTCTGGAAACAGGCCTGAAATATGAGAGAAACTACTCAGTTCAGCAAAGAGAAACTTACCTATGGTAGGCGTCCAAGGGGGAAAGAATTGTGCCTTTTCAGGTCTGAAAACTTAATGTGGCTAACTACAGTACTTATGAAGTTATGAAGGCTCAAAAATGCTGGAATAAATACTTCTAATTGCAGATAAGTGACAAGTGTTTGTTGCTATGACACCCAGAAACATCACGCCATCAAATGCTGAAGCAGCATGTAGGCTCCACTGTGTACATAAACTGACTTCAGCATATGTATATGATCTTTTTCAGAAAAACTAAACACCTCAAATGTGCTATACTCGAGGAAAACACAAACATCAAAATTTACTCATTCGTAACAATTTTCTGAAGGCAAACACATGCTGGAAAAATAAGACAAGCAGTGGCAGAGTCTCCTCATGAATGCATCTCGCTGCATTATTTACAGCACTATTTTATTTGATCTTGATATGGCGGGCAGACATCTTAAGCTGAAAACGCCACACGCTCCTTCCCCCGGGCATCACATAGTAAAAAGACCAAGTGCTGTTGGTTGATCATGAGTCCAAAAAAGCTAATTAGTATGATTTTTCTGGATTAGAAAAAATAAACATAAGAGACTAACATGTAAAAACATTTTCTATGACCGGAAATACTTCAAGAATGACAACATATCAACTATGTACAAAAACATCAATATAACATTTATATATATATTTTTTTTATTATCTTCTATACCCACTAAAATATACCAACAAAGCAGCTATTGGTCAATCTGAGGAACTCGTTCGGCAACATGTTTTTGAAACAGTTTAAATATCCTTCAGCTGTAAATGTGAAAACTCAAAAAAAAAAAAGAAAAAAAAGTAGGGAAAAAAAGAAAACAAAAAAGACAAGCAAATAAATTAAAAAACAACCCAACAAACATCCTGTGTGTATCCCGTGTGCCTTTTTTTTTTTTTTTTGGAATACTGCAGAGTGTGAGGAGGTAGGCTGCTTCAGCCAGCTTCTCCAGTGGATAAGTTTGTTCGAGGATGGGCCGCTTTCAACCATCCAGCAGGGAGCTCCCGAAGCCTTTCATTTTCAGTTTGTCATCTGCACGCGTGCAAAGATTCAGACGCAGCTCCATGACATGTGATGTAGGCCACAGACAAAAAAAGAAGAAGGGCACTTTTTTTCCCCCCAAAACTCGGGATGAACTCTTGTGATGAAATAAGGGAGAGGGGACACAGTCTGGACTCAGGGGTCGGGGTGAAGGTCAGTAGCAGCCTTCTTGTTTGTCAAGAGTTTGTTTCACAGTTGAATTAAATATCCACCCAGATTAGCACAAACTTGGGGTGTGTGTGTGTGTGTGTGTGTACATATACAATATCAGTCAAAGGTTTAGACACACTCTCCTATGGGTGAGTGTGTCCAAACTTTGACTGGTACTGTATATATATATAAAAAACCTACAATCATTAACAGGAGAGATGGAGGAAATTCACCCTTAAATACAAAAAGCGTCCTCTGGCATCCATGTGTGGACTTGCTGTAGTGTTTGTGGTATCTGAAGCGAAAAATAAGGTCCTGAGATATGTACTGAGGGACTTCTGAGGAGAGTGTTTGAGTGTGATCTATATAAAAACAACAAAAAACAAAAATATATTTAAATCTGTAGCATCAATGAGTTTGCATGGGATGTGTACAGTATGTTAGGAGGGGCTGGACCGTGGTAGGGCCAGTATTCGTCCATTGGTCTTTCCTCCGTTCATGTGTGTGAACGGGATGTGGTGCTCCTCGTAACTGCCCCTCAGGCCCACGGAAGAGGCCTCGTCCCTGTCCAAACACTGCTCCCTCTGGGAGTACGATGAAGGGTCCAGAGGGATGCTCTCCATGTTTTCCATGTCCAGGTCAAAATCCTCGCTCTCTGGCGGCTTGTTCTCCTCGCTGTAGAAGAAGGAGACCTCCTGGAAGGAAGGAAGAAGGTCCTCCCGTAGCATCTCGATGATCTCCTGAAAGGTGGGGCGCATCTTGGGGTTGTACTGCCAGCACATCTGCATCAGGTTGTGTCTGCAGGATAAGAAAGGTAGAGTAAGAGCTCAGTTAAATAATAGTCGTGTGAATTGTGTACTCCTTTATTTTACATATTTTTATGTATGTATTTGGTTGTTCTGTTAAGAATACTGAAGTTAAATCAAAGTAACTCGATCAGGCTTGGAAGATGCAATATTATCCTTTTAATAAATAACATTAAAAACCAAAACAAACTCCCTGATTTATATTATTTCTTTGCTCCTCGCCTCTGTTGTCTGTATTTTATTGAGTCACCGTCCTGCTGTAGGAAATACCCAGGCATCGACAGCTGAAAATATCCCCACCCTGAAAACACACTTTAAGCAACACCTGCTAAAAACTGCTCTGCCTGGCTGTTTTAGGAAACTAAAAAGTAAACTGTACATCTGTTAGCAGTTTTTTTTTTTTTGGTAAGATTTACATATTTGTACTTATGGCTGAGTGCAGATTTAGCACACTACAAAAATATGGAGGGACAAACCAAAGTGTTATTAGCTCTGGTCTTTCCATGCCAATAATAACAAATGCAGTCCTTTTCCAGCATTAACTTTTAATACTTCTTCAACCTAATAAAAACAAAACAAAAACAGAAAGGCTGGCACAAATTGGTCCAAATGAATATCTCAACTATATTCGAATTTGAATATGTAACAACTGTACATATTCAAATTCGGTTCAAAAGGGCTTTCAACTGTCATATCACAAAATGTAAACATCTGTGCTAAAGCTAGCAACGAGCATATCACCGAGCATCGCCCTCCACTGATTAACAAATGTCTCGTGGCCTCCCACTAAACCACGTAACTCTGACCCCGTGGAGACAGAAACTGAGGTGCTGACGAAGGCTGGAAGAGACGGAGAGACCTCACCATGTTTAAACACCCTGCTGCAGTGCAAACAGGTTATCAATTTCAGACCTAAAATCATTAACCCTCCCAATGAATTTATGTAGGGGTCCTAAATCCAATTTGAGGTATTCCTTAATTCTATTTTAAAAAGTTTTTTTAATATATTATTTTTTGTTATTTCCCTGATTTTAGATTTTCACTTATTGTGCTCCTTATTCTGTAACCTCAGAACTGAGCAAGAAGCACATCATGAAAACCGGAGCCAACCAGCTGACAATCCTAAGCATCATTTTCAATTCAGTGCCCCGAAATGCGTAAAGTTTAACTTCATTTATTTTTGGAAGCACTTTGGCTGTACACCAGTGAAATTACTTGATTAATATATAATCAAAATAACTGCTTAAAACCTTGTTGATATAGGGACTATTTGCTGCAGGAGCAGTGCAGACTGTAAGCCGTTAGTTTAAGCAGCAGAACTTGCTTTTCCTGAGTGCGTATTCCCCTCTGCTCATACTCACAGTCTGTCAGCACAGTTGTCCGGCCGGTCCAGGTAGCCTCCTTCCATGACAAACTTGAGGACCTGCTCATTGGACATGCCCTGATATGGCTGCTCAGCCAGCGTGCTGATCTCCCATAGCACCACTCCAAATGACCTGGTAAACAGGCGGAGAAGAGGGAAAAACACACGGAGAATGACAACACTGCAATTAGGCCCAAGAGAAACTCTGCCTGCAAACACTTGATGTTGTTAACAGGTAGACAGAGGGCAGACAGGTGCAGGTAATACTGGTAAACAATGCTGTCTGGTCAGGTATTACTTAAACATCTGTAATATGTTTATTATTGTTATTCTGATCTGGTTTTTATGCCCACCACCGTTTCAAAAATGGAAAGTATGAAGGAGGAGGCGGAGTCTGAAAATCAGACGTCTCACTGACCAGCAGTCTGAATGCGTAGTGAAGACGCCGTCCTTCAGAGACTCGGGTGCCATCCACCTGACAGGCAGCAGACCCTTCCCTCCCTTCCTGTAGTAGTCGGTCTCATAGATGTCTCTGGTCATACCGAAGTCTGGCAAAGAAAACAATAAATCAGAGTCCAAGTACAATCAAACCTGCACAAATCTATCTCTGATTTCAGTGTCTCTGGTGTTTTTTGTTTTTTTTTAATTCACTGTCTGCTGTGATAGCTTTTATAACCTCATGAAGTTCCCCTTTTCATGTTAAGTTATTAAGTATACTAATTTGAGTTGATCAGACGAGTATATGCTGGTTGTATATTAGCATTACTTCCTCACATGCCTGTTCAGTCACTACATGGTGCCTAGGCTGTGGATTTTATGTGCTCACACTGTGATAAAACAAACAAACAAACAAAAAAAAAAAACCATTGGTGAAACAGTGAGTAATCCTGTGGATTGTTGTCTTTTCATGCTTCCACCAGGAGGCACCAAAATCTGAATATTTCTAATTCACCTAAGTTCTACTTTTGTGCCCATTCACTTTATGAAACCTTACCTCCTATTTTGACCGTAAGATCATGCGCTACCATGCAGTTTCTGGCTGCCAGGTCTCTGTGGACAAACTTCTTGGCGTTGAGGTAAGCCATGCCGTCCGCAATCTCGGCAGCCATCTGGATCATCTCCTTCAGAGTGGGCGGTGGACGGCCAGGGTTATTCTGAGGGACATGGGACAGATTTTCAAATTCATGTGTACTAACAAGACTTATCACGACCAGAAAACTTTTATCATGACATCTATTAAAAATGTATGGAAAAAAAAATCAGTGCTATGCTGATGGATCAACTGGATATATAATAAATCAAATCTCAGAAAAGTTCCCACCTGAACACCTCATAATCTCTACGTCCCCACCCTCACCTACGGTCACGAGCTTTGGGTAGTGACTGAAAGAATGAGATTGTGGATACAAGCAGCAGAAAGGAGCTTCTCCAAAGGGTGGCTGGCCTCTCCCTTAGAGATAGGGTGAGGAGTGCAGTCATTCAAGAGGGGCTCAGAGTGGAGCCGCTACTCCTCCACATCAAAAGGAGCCAGTTGCAGTGGTTTGGATGCTTCCTGGGCACAGTGTTCCTGGCATGTCCTACTGGTAGCAGGCCCTGGGATAGACCCAGGACACACTGGAGAGATTATATCTCTTGGCAGGCCTGGGAATGCCTCAGTGTTCCCCTGGATAAGCTGGAGGAGGTGCCTGGGAAGAGGGAGGTCTGGGTTTCTCTGCTTAGGCTGCTGTCCTTGAGACCCGGCCCCAGAAGAAAATGGATGGATGGATGGAAGTGTAACTGTAACTTTTTTAGTTTAGTAACTGTAATTTGCTCCACCCTTTTGGAGGCTGATGCCATGTTTTCAATTTGCTTTACTGCTAAAACCTTCTGTCAGCACCCTGCAGCTCAGCCCTGTTTCTACTCCAATGAAAATGCCATCTGTATGTTTACTTAAAAAGGCGCCACTTCACTTTGTACATGCAAGCCACCTTTGTTAATACAACATAAATTGATCCTTATTTGTCCACAAAGTGCCTGATGTAACACGTTAATATTTTATAGATGTCATTTAGTCCAGATCAAAACAATCTGGCTGGAAAGAAAACAGCAGATGGGGGGAAATGCTTCACCAGAAAAAATCACTCTATGACTCTTACTGCGTTAACGGCTTACTTTAAACACCAATGGAATTTTTTATTTGTACTTTTACATGCAAACCAAGTGTATTTTTAAAGCACCATTCTAGATGGAACATCACAAAGTACCAAAGTGGAGTCCAATGTATTTAGCAGAATAAGTCCAGTTAAAACATGACATTTTAAAAGCCTTTATGCTGTTCAGTGCAAAAATAATTCCCCCATGCAGAGATTAAAAAAGATGTTTTCAGAACTTTGCATACAGACAAGAAAAATGCAACCTAAGCCTAGTTTGCCTATTATACACATAAAATGCAGAAGTGAAAAGAAGAAAAGAAACTAGAAGTTCAATGTGACCTAAAGCAAGTATAAACATAACTCAAACAAATGTTCTACCTCAGCGTCAGGTCGCAGAGAGCGCAGGAAGCTCTTCAGGTCTCCGTGGGTCATCAGCTCCATCACCACCAGGGTGGGCTGCCCCTTAGACACCACACCCAGCAGACGCACCTGGCAAACAGGAACACGGGGATTTTCATCTTAATATAGTTTTATTTTTATCACTTTATCAAAAACGGGAATTAGAAGTCAGCAGGTGAAGCAGGTGCTGCCTTTCACTCATAGAACTTTCTATTCTAAATACTCACAAATACCAGCTAACACATACAGCTACAGTCCACCAATTCAAACCACACCTACACATTGCCAGTAACCAAAACTAATAATGTCCTCTACTTATTTCCAAGAGGAGAAAATACAGTAGATGTCGCTTCTCTTTACCACATGGTGGCAGCTGAAGGCCTTCATGACGGAGGCCTCATTCAGGAACTCGATTCTCTCCCTCAGGCTGGCCGACTCGTTCACCGTCTTCACCGCTACTCGTGTTTCACCCTCGCCCTTCACGATGTCCTTGGCAATGCCCTCGTAGACCATGCCGAAGGAGCCCTGACCCAGTTCCCTCAAAATGGCGATCTTCTCTCTGGGTACCTCCCACTCGTCCTCCTCATACACTGCAAAAAACAGGTTTTCATGAACAACTTAGGCCTTAAAGTTTACAAGCACACAAGAAAACAAATTAATGGGCATGTCCAACACTGGTAATAAAAAAAGAAAAAAGAAATGTGTGAGTTTTATGAGTTGAGTACGTCGGATAAGTGAGCTTCAGGTTTCCAGTGAGCAGGTGTCGAAGCTGCAGCTTGTTTCAACTAACTGAGGTCATAAAATTTCAAAGTCAGATGTGATGCTATTAACCTGGACTGTGCTTCATTAACTATGTTTAAATGTTTAATTTACTCTGACATAAAGTAACAGAGGAGTTAGATTTTCCACGTGTGCGTTACTGAAAAGCGAGATATGACTGAGCTCAGTGTTGCCTCACTGTCAAATATTTATAAATGTGTCTGGGAAAACACAGATGGCCAAAGCTGACAAATCACAGCTGTGCAGCCCTGATGTGTAATTGCAACTAAAGGTGCCAAAATTTCTTAAATTAAAGCTAAAAATACAGACTATGGCTATTATGTTTTTGACAAAAGTCTCAAACCTTCCGCTTACCTTCATTAGCGCTGAGATACTCAGGGTTTGAAGAGGCGTAGATGGGGCCACTGGGACCTTGGGTTTGACTAAAAGGAAAAAGAAAACAAGCTTAACAAGAACACTAGTAAAACATCAAATAATGAGAGAATGAGTATTGAGCAGGATGTGAAAAATATGGACCTTTTCTTGAACATGACGAATCCCACCAAGGCCACACACAGCACCAGGACAAAGCAGATGACGGGCCCGATGATGATCTTTACGACATAGAGAGGATCGCCTGTCCAACAAACCCACCCCCACAGTGAGTCATATTCCAGGTGAAAAACAAAAACAAGCTCCACATAATAAACCTGCTAAGCTGGGATCAATATGCTGTTCTGTGAAGCTAATCTGCTTCAAGTACAAGCTTTTGATTTGGCTCAAGGAAACCCAGTCACACCAGGTGTCTGTCTGCTCGGGGTTCATGTTAATATTCTGCTTTTATGTAAATTTACACTCATTTCTAGGCTATATTCAAAGTTTTTTGTTTGTTTTTTAAAAAACAGCAACATTTGAAAATAAGAACAGGAAGACATCAAATTGTAGAAAGTTTAATATAAGCATTTTGTTTTTCTTAGGAGGTAATTTATTAAAAATTAATTAAAAAAATTACTCTGCACATTCCAAACACTACAGGGTTATGAAAGGTGTTATATATTTGTGTCCACAGCAGGCCAATTACACTATTTATTTATATATATATATATATATATATATTACAATGGAAAGATCCCAGTTATATATATATATATATATATAACTGGGATCTTTCCATTGTAATATTTATAAGAATAATCATAAAAACTAATCTGACTTATTACAAGAACGCAAATGAGAAGATGTGAAGGTTCAATCATCACGTTGGGTGTTCTTCAAATTTGCACCAATTTGCACACTTTTCCAGCACAGTAATCCAAACACTGCACAAAGCTAGGTTCAGAATTCTTGTTTGAATTTTGCTGGCACATTTACCGTCCAAGGTTTATACAGGAGAGATTGCAGATACTTATTTTTCTCTCACTGTATAAATAATAATATAGTGATAGCACCAAGAAATAAAAAAACAAAAATTTTCACCAGGTTTCAGGAATAAAACGTTAAATAGATCAGACTGTGGCAAATGTGAAAAACGCATCTATATATACCTTCAGAAAACAGACAGAAAGGAAACTGGAAGGTTTGGTATATGTAAGCACCACTGAAGTGGAGATTTCTATATCAGACAGCAAAAGTAATTTTGATACAACTGATTTTATATCCTGAAAAAAAAAGTAATAAATAATAATAAATAATTTAAAAAAAGCTTCCCCAAATGATTACTTGCACAAATTTTCTGCCATTTGATATTAAAATACACAAATGAAGTATTATCTCTCAAGTATGCACTAATTTCTTTGTAGTGGTCTAAGAGAAAACACGTCATCTCAAAATCTCAATCTCAAAATAAACCACTGTGTGTGCGCGCGCACACACACACACACACACAAAAAAGAAAAAAGGTGGCAATCATGCAAATGAGTTGCTGTTACAAATAAAAACAGGAAGATTTGACTGTTGTCACACATGAAATAATCTATAAATATTGTCAACTAAAAAGGTGGAAAACAAAAGTTTTAATCTTTATTGCTGTGATTTGTGTCAAACTTGTAATTAGTTTATTTTCCTGTTATAGAATTACTGCAAACTGAAAAAGCTTGACTTTTATAACCTTTTTATATGGAAATATTTTTATAAAGCATGGAAGAGTAAGAGAGTGACCTGTAATTAACAATACTCATAAACTTAATAGGACTCAAGATGATGAAAAAATATGTGAGAGTATATGTTTGAATTATGTTTGTTAATACATGTTTATTATGTTTTACTTTTAGTGATATTTCCTGTAAGATGGTGGTGAGTTTACAACGAATAAATAAATATGTCGTGTACATGGGCAGGCTTAAAAAATTAACCGATTTATTCATTAATTTTTCATTTAAAGATTGTAAAACAATCTAATTTATTATTAACACTCCAACATTTTGCAAATTGTAACTGTTTATCAGACAATGAAAATCACTATTGAGACTACCTAAAACTGGGTCTGAATGCAGTCTGTCTACTTACTTGGGTCCTCGACGTAGAAGTACATGGGCTCAGTCCACGATCCGTTTCCAGCCAGCGAGGTGGCCCGGATCCTCACCGTGTAATTCCCAGGATGCATCACTTTCAGCCTGCAGCCATGGCTCGCTTTGTACATGTTCCTCGACACGCAGTAGTGCAGCTCCTGCAGAGGAAGGATGGGGTAGGTCAAGTTTGTACAGTTTAAAATTTAATTTTGACTCATTTTGTTTCATCTCTGTGTGTTTAAATGTTTGATATTTTCATCTTTTCACTTTGAAAACATCCAAGTTGTTTTTTGTTTTGTTTTTTTTGTTAGATTTCCACTACAGATAAAATCATCAGCATCAACCAGATGTTTTGCTTCACTGATCTCTATGGCAACTGAAACATGGTGCACTGTTAAAATTGCTTCTCCATTAAGGTTATCAACAAAATGACATTAGTGGGACCAACAGCTCAAGTAATAAGCATTGCTTTTAGCCATCTGTGCTGCATGGTGAGTTTTAAGATGGACAATTTGTTTCTCCTAAATTGTTTTCCATTGAAAGCCAAAGCCGTTATGTTTAATGAAAAGGGGGAATATAAAAATTGCTCTCTGTAAGAATCATTCGCGTTGGTGTGAACTTGCAGTGAACTCTGCCATCCCAGATTCAAACTATTACATATACTAAGATAATAAAACCATGACAGATGCACGTACAGATGTGTGAGTGTGTGCACGTGTTCACCTCAGAGTCACCCAGTCGCTTGTAGTTGATCTCGTACAGGATGATCATACCATTTGGGGCTTGCGGTTCCTGCCAGGTGATGTGTACTGTGTTCTCTGTCACCTCACATTTGATGAGACCCAAGATGTCATCGGCCTTGTCTGCGGACAACAAAACGACATGAGTCATATTTCTGTTAAGACTCAAGCTTGTGTGGAGTAAATATAAGATGAGCTGCAGAACCGTCCTTGGTTTGGTACAGACTGCAGACATTTGCTGTACGTCAGTATCGCCCTTTCTCCTGCTGTTCAAGAACCAATCAGTTTTGGCAATAAAGAAAGGTCTGTGGCAACTTTATTGTTCACATGCCCATTTCTTGGGGTCTCTAAACTGAAAGTTGACCTACTATGCTGCTATACCTATTTTCTGCCATATATATATATATATATATATATATATATATATATATATATATATATATATATATATATATATATATACACACACACACACACACACACACACACTATATATATATATATATATATATATACACATACACACACACACACACACATATATATGTGTGTGTGTGTATATGTGTATATATATGTGTGTGTGTGTATGTGTGTATATATATATATATATATATATATATATATATATACATATATACACACATACACACATACATATACATACATATATACACACACTATTAGGATATTATTTTCATATTAAACATGGCCAAAGTTTCAGAGAATGAGGCCAGTGTATGTGTAAGTAATCCCTGTGAGCCAAAATCTCAGGCTTTACACTGCTGTAAACACTCTTCCACAGTTTTTACTACTCTGGGCTTTTTTCAAGCCTTCTGTCTGCAAGCAATTGCCAGTCAGAAGGAAGTTAGTTTAAAGAGACTCTCCATGGCAACCACCGCTTACTAGGGAAAAACTGACTGGTTGGCCAGTGGTTGCTGGCAGTCACTATGTGAAAATGGTTGCAAAGAGGTATATGGTGCTGCACTGAAAAGCTCCTTGCGATTGCTTTTGTTGCTAGTGGTTGCCCATAGTGTGCATGGCAAACCTTCTGTCTGCAAGCACTCACCAACTACTAGCTGAGAGGTACCGAAACTGTGAAAAAGGTGATGCAAACTGGAAATAGAGACATTTCCCCTTCAAAATAAAAGCTGTGTTTTTTGCAGTGTTGGTTGCAGTGGTAATTCCTCACTTTTCCCAGTTTCACTACTCCTCGGCAAGTAATTGGCAAGTGTTTGCAGACAAGTCGGTGTCTTCCATGGAGACAGTTGACAGGTGACCACAGTAATCTGCGCAATCACTCTTTGTGAGGGATTTCCCAGGAACAGCCAGGAACCTCCACCAACCAACCAGTTGAGAAATACGCATTTAGTGATTGTAGGAGTCTAGGCCTGTGTGGCTGATGCCTAAAACATGTTGTTCAGATATGAACAATCTGAAACAAATACCAAAATCAAGATACAAACAATATTGAAACACGGGTCAACCCTCCAGTTTTATTATGCAAACCTACATAACCAAGCTCCTCAGTAACGCTAGTGATGCCTCCTTTTACCTTCAGGCATTGTGCGGGCGCTGACATACGCCGCCATGCTGCAGCGGGCTGGGTCGGTCGGGTGGTTGCAGGCGTGGATCTCGATCTGGTAGCTGGTGAAGTGGCGCAAGCCGGAGATAACAGTGGACTCTTTGGCAAGGACCGTGACCACACTCTTGGTGCTTTCAAAGGTTTCCTCATCCTCGTCCACGGGGACGGTCGTACCGGCAGGAGGGCTGGGGGCAGTGGTTAGGAAGGGCAGCGTTCGGTTGGCGATGCCCATCACAGCACGTCGCTGCCTCGAGCGTCTAGACAAAGATAGTCAAGTTTAAAGTTCTTTATAGAAGATAATTAAAAACATAATTTTTTCAACATCAACCTCAATCCGGCAATCCTTCATTACAGGACATCTCTCCCCTCCCTCTATGACAGCTGGCTTTTCTTCTGGTATGGCAGCAGGAGAGAAAAAAAGGCCTAAACACTTTATTACATGTGGTCATATGAACCGCTTTTCTAGTATCTAAACTTTGGCTCAGTTTCCCAAACAGATTATCTAGGCTTAGATTCAATAGACTAAAGTTTTCTTTTAGCTGAGGTACACCCTTAATCCATGATGGTGTTTAATTCAAAATTAGTTTCTTACTGCAAATTAAAACAATTGTGTATAGCATGTATTTACAAATATAATTTTTGCTTGTGCAAATGATAAGTAGATGGATCTGAAAGAAAGTTTAAGCTAAATCTCTACTCCATTAAATACTAAATAAGAAGTGTTTTTTCATTAACTCTTCACTGTACTGGGAACTAAAGAGAAAGTGATGCTAAACTCAATTCAGTTTTGATGTCAGGATGAGAAAGGAAAATCTAAAAGTTTTTTTGGTTTACTTCAACTGCCTCAAACATAAAAAAAAATAACCCTCCAGAGGACATGGTTCATAAAAAATTAAAGCCAGAAAAAGGACATTTTTACTGAATATATTTATTCCTGAACAGCTTTGTTGTCAGGAGTCTTACTTGATCTCAAAGACTTCATTGTGGAGGTAATTCTCAAAGGTTTTGCGGTACTCCGAGTCCTCTTTTTCCTTCTTGAGCTCCTTTTCGGTTTTGGGGCAGGCGCAGCATCGTGTCCCTTGGCCCTGCTCCTCTGTCTGGTTCCACTTCTGCTCCTCGTCACTGTCCACCTGAGTGGGCACCCGTGATGGCACCTTCATCCCTAGTGACATGCAGTCAGCAGAGAATGAAAAATAAATTTCAGTCAGACAGAATGAGATGACAGGTGCGATAAACAGATACACAACACAGTCTTATGCACAACCCCCCCACCGCCCTTGCCCGGGTGGCATGTCTGTCACTGTCATCCCCGGGTCCTCACCCTCTCTGGTGGAGATAAATTGCAAGTGACACGACTTCCCCGCAGACTCCCATCTCTGTATGAGCGAGCGTTACGAGAGTTCAAAAAGGGAAACACTGGGCTTGATTGTGTGCTAACACAGACTGGCACTGATGGAAAGGCACCGACGCAGGCCAGGCTATGACCAAAATAATTCAACCAAGCTATGAACTTTTCCTGAACTGGACATGAAGCAAAAGGAAGACTTTTTCAGTGCCACGTTTCATGTAGTTTTCAGTTATGCGTTGCAGCCCTAACAAAAGATCCAACTTAATCTAATTTTCCTGTTAGCGAGCAGGGAGTGAAACTGTTCCTGTTAGGAAAAGACTAAACAGACTCAGAAAGAAGTCAGGCACACTGTTGCACTTCTCTGCCTGAAATATTTTCTTGCTAAGATACAAGCATGCAACTATATATTATTGCTATCATACGGGAATTTTCCACTCCATTCTTGGTGACTGTGGTTGTTTTATAGAACACTGCCCAATTTTTGGCAAAAAACAGCCCAGTGTTTTGGTTTTAATGATTTGTTTCCTTTGGGAACATCATTAAACAGTAGATTTTCCTTTTGATTAGTCAGTTTCTCTTGTAAGAGCAACCACTGGCCCCCACCATCCCTTCCTTCCGGCACGGAAGGTCCAAAGGTGCAGATGGAGGAGGCAGCAGCCTCCCCAGATAATGAACATGGGGAGAAAGGGAATGAGTATCAAGCTGATAACCAACAAACACCGCTGTTACACACACTGACTGGACTGAGGGAAAAACGCTCAACAATCAGAAACAAATGAGAGGGCAGTATAGACAACCATTAATGATCTTTCCACAGGTTCACCTAAAGAAACCTTGTTAAGACTCTCTTTGGATAGATCTTGTTGATGATTTTCTGTTATGTTCGCCCGAGCTGCTCTAAACATTGAGTGACTTGGGATGAGCAAAGACACATGGTTGTAAAGACAAAGGATCTGCTTGATTTATAATACTAGAATGTCAATAATGTATCTCATCTGGGTCACAGTCCACCACAGGTTATTGCCCATAAAACTACAAATTTAACCTTGACCTTGAGCACAGTTTGGGTGGAGACCCATCAGGTGATCAAATGTCTAAGTTTGATCTAATTCTGCCCAAAACTGTAGAAAAAGTAGTATTTCTTGTGAAATGCGGACATACACCTTGCAATAGCATAAGCTCAACAGTCCTTTGGCCAGATGGAGTAATGAGGCAAAACAAGAGTATTATTTTGAAAATGCATGCAGTACAGTAACAATTTTCTGTTGGTTATCTGTTTTCAGATGTTCAGCATCTAAAAACAGATAACAGGGAGAGGGACATCCTGCACTTGAGGGAGCAACTCATCCCCTAAGCATTGTCGTGTTGGTGATTAGGGGATCTACATGCACACCCTGACCTATGGCTATGAGATACAGTATATACAGGGATCAAAAGAATAAGACTACTGATACAAGCAGTAGAAATGAGCGTCCTTTGAAGGATGATGGATTACAGCCTTAGAAATATGGTGAGGAATTCACTCAGAGTAGAGCTGCTACACCTCCACCTTGAAAGGAGCCAGCTGAGGTAGCACCCGGACCCGGAAAAAGGGCTAAAAAAAAAATTGATGGGTAGATTTTCAAAATTCATTGAAAAGCAAAACAATAACTGTAAATAAAACTAAATCATTGTGCCCTAATAAATGACACTTTGGGTTAAAAATAAAAACTACTGGAATCTTTCCCTTTTTCAAGTTAACAAAAGACTTTTGATATCAATTTGCTATAGGGGAGAATTACATCACGAAATATTTACTGTCATACGGGTAGGCTGCAGCAGCTTGTAGTAGTCGAGAGCTTTAAAGTGAGAAGAACTCTTGAGCTAATGAAAAGCATTCAGAGTGCCGGACACAGAAGCCACTGACCCAGAAGCAGACACAAACAAACAAACAAAAACAAACAAAAACACACACACACACACACACACACACACACACAAACACACACACACACACAAAACGACCACAAACAATATGGCTCACCCTTCTGGCAGTAGTCAAACTTGTAGAGCTCGCTGGCCTCAGGCTGACGCTGGCAGAAGACCAGGTAGTGAGTGATGTTACCGTTGAGGTCATTGGGAGGTTTCCATTTGAGGATGATCTGGGAGGAGGAGTTGGAGGAAGAAATGGGGTCCAACGGGACTGATGGTTCTGGGGGAACATTACAGAAGTCCGTGTTTAAAAAGTAAAAATAAGAAGGGAATAAAGCAATACATACAATAAGCACACTGCGTAATACATCGCCTTATTTATCCCAAGACTGTAGACACACAAAGAAGATTTTAAGAAATACTCAGATGGTCAGATTCCCAAATTTGGGAAACATTTTTGCTTACTTCATTGTGTTCATTTGCGTTTTAATTTGGAAAGGTTGACAAAAGATGACATATTTATTGATCTTTATTGCTCGCAGTGTTTAAACAACACGGATGACTGTTTGCTGTATACAAACTCTTTGATTTGTTACCAGGATTACTGCTAATAAATTAACTTTTCTAATACTGTAAATAATTGCTCTACTTAGAGGCCAACTAACGGTTACTACTAATCACCTTACTACAAATGGAAATTTAACCAAAAAATGACTTGCAATACTTGGATTCAAAAAATTTTCATGATCAAGCAAATATCTACTTTCATCCCAACGTGAATTTTCTGAGTCGTTTTTCATTTGCCAGCAGGAAATTTGCTTTTCCACTATTTTGGAATCGCATGAATGCACAGAATGAAAAAACAAACAAGACAGACAAAGTACTACATATTCTTTGGTGTGTTGTTGTAAACAAGAGCACTGTTGAGCAGTTCAATTCTTTTTTGGGGTGGGGGTGGGGTCAAAGTGCTGTTAAATGAAAGTCAGTGAACAAGTGTGTGAAGTTTGATGGGTCTAGCTTTAACATGTAGTCAGCTATGGTGTGAATTTGTACATCCTAGGTAAACTCTTTCTTGAGTCATCGCCTTCACAAGATTTTCGGAAAACTTGACCTCAAACTTGTGTGAGATTTTTAGTCGATGAATCTATGGTGTGAATTTGAACATTCTAGGTCACACCATTCTTGAGTTATGACCAACGTTAAAGTTTTTGTGGAACAGACACTGCCGATGACACCAGTGCCAAGCCCGTGACAACAGCTCGGCTTTTTTCTTCTAAACAGTCGAGCTTGACTTCAGCAATGTGTAACATTCAGTACAGGCACATGGACATAAACCCGCAAGGAAGGACGGCTACAGGTCCTAGCACTGCTATCTGCAGCCACACAGCTCAGCTGAGAGTAACCTCTTGACACCCTGCATATTTACACAGGGATGTTACATTTGGCTTTTCTGGACCGTATACTTCATTCTGCTCAGCACAGACCTGCTGTATCCCATGCATCCCCAACAACAGCTCAGGAGATTAAAACACAATTTTGATTTTGAATAATGTGTTTAACTGTTTCAAAACGCTGTTAAATACATATGCTATATTTGTATGGACAACTTTTACACATAGTGCTTGCTGCAGTATGTGTAAAATTCATCTGATCATGATGATGCTGTAGCTCCAGCTCCTCCCATGTTAAAGAGACTTAAGGAAATTTAGTATTAGTCTTTAGTATTAGTCCTTCAGTAAAAACATAGTAACTTCATATTTATGAGTGGCTTTGGGGTGGAAACTTGTACTGCTCCACAGTGCAAATGTATCATTGGCATTTGTTGTAAACACAGGGTGAGAAGTCCTCTTTCAATCCAATTTGCATTTCACATTGAAGTGCAAATAATGAAACACGCTTACTGGTAAAGTTTGGCTCTGTGACCAGCAGCTGCCTGCTTGGGGTATTCCCCCTCAGTTTTGTTATTTGTTATTACATAGTTTGATGTTTGTAGTGAGAGGGCTCTGAGTTTAAGGTTACAGCCAGGTTTTAAGTAAAGTAAGACTGAACTACTACATATGAATAAATCAATGCTTCTTTTTAGTTTATGTAGGTACATTTTTCGGTTTCTAAGTTTATTTGTTAATGTGTGTTTTAAGCTGCAGTTTTAACTGGGTTACCTTTTTAAGTCAGTTGCAATTTGATGACAGTTTTACTGTAACAGCTAGTTGTTGTTTTGGTTTACCGTAATCATCTCGGTTATCACATCAATTATTTTGTGGTGTCAAACTGCAAGTGTGCATGTGGGTGTGTGGTGGCGAGGTGTTATGAAAACAGGATTGGTCAAGTTTATTAAATTCAGAAAAAGAAAATCTGGCTGCTATGCAAGTTTTTTTTTTTGTTTTAATCCTGTTTTATAACCTTTAATTTGCATCAGTTGTGGTCAGCTGATAACAATGAGCCCTGCAAAGTAGCAAAGGAGGTTACCAGCTTGTGGTCTGATCAGTGACTGGCACTGCTGTATATCTCATTGCTGATACACAAGCTTTTTTCAGAGCGCAATGCAGATTTTTGAGTGGGAGGCAGAATGAGAGACGCTTCAGATCTTAACAGTGTTGTGGTCTAAAATGGAGTATCATTCTGAGAATCTAAGAAAGGTTTACACGTTGACGCTTTTCTGGTTTGAGTGTTTGATCAGGAGAGCATACGTGAGAAAAGAGTCGAGCACTGGGGATGTCAGAGTGAACCCTCAGGAGCTGCCGAGACCTGAGATTTGTTGTCACAGTGTTATTATGCTGTCCTTGTTTCTTGCCACACACTGGTTGGACCGCATTGTCAGGCAAAGATTCACCAGCAACAGCTTATTTGTAATGACAGCTTTGCCCTTCTGATGAGCCATGCTGGTTAGATTTGACACAGGCCAGGAACCCGGAGCGGCTGCCAGACAGGGTAAAAAAAAAAGAAAAAAGAAAACAAACCCAACAATTCCTGCTTGACATGGCTGTCTGTCTGAGTGATGCACCTCTGCTGGAAGCCTATTTTGTGTGACTGAGAGATGTCATGTTTGATGTGGTTTATCGGGAAGAAAACATATATTGTCTAAAAGGAAGCCAGCTAGACAGACCATCATCACTGTGCAGACAACATGATCTATGGGTGGCAGGGTACAATTAAATAATGGGGAAGAGCTTGATGATCGCTGCGTGACTGACTGATACGGACACCTTGCACGTGGTAAAGCCCTGCAGGTCAGTGGCACCCTGGGCAAATCTTGCCATCTGTCTTTCTCTTCCTTGTTCTTGTGCCAAGGACATTTTGGCAACAGCAACACACACAGACACACATACACACAAAACACTGACTCCACCAGTCAATGATAGTAACACCACAGGATGAGCCTAAAAATAGCTGAATTCTAGTACAGGAGAAGATATTGACCTTTTCCACTGTGGGAATTTCACAGCTGATAACCTCGTATTTCAAGAAGCTGGTATGGTTTTAGTTTTAGGTTCTGCATTGGTTTCCATGTTTGGATTTAAAGGAAGACAAATTTTTATGCCTTGTTTTGGTAGGACAGGCTTTGGATTCAGGTGCAGAAGAAACTCTAATGCAACACTAATGATGTCTGAGTAGTGCTGTGATTGTATTACACAGCTACTAATACCTGAAAGATGATTGCCTGGGCTGCAAGTAGACAAACATGGATGAGGCCTTGTAAAGACATGCATATACACCAATAAGCAACATTCTAATGGGAAACCTCAACTCCTGGGATTCACAGTAAATCAAAATGTGCTCCGCTGTAGCACTTAACTGCTCGAAATGCCACCTAAGGGATGCACCAGAACAAGCCTCACATGGACCCAAAGGGTCGGCTACCAACTAATACTGTATAGAAGATGGACATTGCTTCTGGCTTTGCAAAGTGAGATCAGGGCCCATCATACCTGTTGTGGCTGCCCTCGCAAACAGCAGCACACGTCAAAAGTAACGTCGCAGGTCTGCTGGCACAAGCCACGCTTTGGTGTTACCTCGGCTGGCTCTCAATTTTTTGTAACCTTCCACGAGTTCAGCACCCACTACAGCTCGGTTGAACACAGAACTGAATGACTATGTCAGTTTTTAATTGCCCTTTCAATGATTTATCAGTGCAGAAGCACAAAGATTCCCAGATTATACAGAGGGAGATGTTGCAACAGCTTAAAAAATGGTAAATGGCTTTTTGAGTGCTAGCTGAGCAATCAAAGCGCTTTATACAACATGTTTGCATTCACCCATTCACACACACACATTCATACAAGCACTGTTTTCTACTTCAAAGTGCTTTCTATACAATATTCACACACATTCATACCCTGACAGTTGCAACTTTTTTAGTTAGATTAGTAGATGACCTGCTCTTTTTCCAAGAAGGTTTCCAAGACTAATACTAAGATGAGACTCTCTGGAGAAAACTCGGGGGAAAAAAACACCACGATTTCTTTGCTTCTGGTTTCGACTTCTACTGCTATACCAGCACTGATACGAGTACCTGCGCTATCAGCACCAGCATAAATAGTGTTTGCAGTAATCACAATGAGCCCTTAAGTGCCTTAAACCTGCATTCTTTTTAATGGCAAGCAGGGGTTGACTCTTCTGACTACAAAAAGAGGTTATACTGTGTAGAGGTCTATCGTAAAATGTCCAAAAAGCTTGTTTGTTCCATGACCTCAGCAAACACTTTCCTGATGAGTTCATGGTCTCAGTCACTAGTTTCAAGATTTATTGAAAACAACATGATGTTTAATTTGTAAGTTATGGTCCCCATAATAGCAAAGAATTATGAAAGAATATGACTTGTGATTGCTTCTAGTTGCTTCTATGTGAGTATCAGTGGTCATACAGAAGCAACTACCATCACGATGGCAATGGCGAAAATGCTCAGCTCGAGGCTTCAAAACAAACTATTGGTAATGTCATAGTCCATCTTTTATATGCAGTCTATGCTGCTAACGTCCCAGTGCCAGACACCACAAGACACTGCCAGCATTATCAGCAAAGTTTGGTTTGCATCCATCTGGCTCTTTAGCTACTGAATTCACCACTGTGCTCCACCGTGTTCCCTAGCTAGTCATTACAGAGCTTGTTGGAGCTTAGCAGCACATTTGCACAAGAAGCACAGCATCAGCAGCAGGTTAGCAGAGCTGCAGCTCCACTGCTTTGTCTACAAAGAGGAGTTCTGGAAGCACTCAATCATGGTAGTTACATTCAAGAAGCACAAAAATATGCTTTAAGTTGCAGTGTGAGCAACTACGTGGCCTGTGTAGAGAGTGGGACAGGAAGATATTTGTTCTTTCAGATCGTTTTGCATGTGAGACAGATGACGACTAAAAAAATGCAGCTGAAATGCCTTCTGTGAACTTTTTTTTCTACCAATTTTTGGCAAGCAGTAACAGAGAACCAAAACAGTGAAGCTGTGGGACAGAGAGCTAAACAATTATTTGAAACTAACTATAAAGATTAGCATAAGGCTTCAGTTATCAATAATACCTTTCTTTGGGTAGGGTCACAAAAA
The DNA here is from genome assembly GCA_024447675.2 of Pterophyllum scalare. NCBI lineage: Eukaryota > Metazoa > Chordata > Actinopteri > Cichliformes > Cichlidae > Pterophyllum > Pterophyllum scalare. The sequence goes on along the minus strand of JAMQGT020012706.1, from coordinate 4,705 downwards.
CTAGTGGAAAATAGTTCCAGGTAATAAAGTTCTGTATGGGGACACAGTCTATTAAACTGACACTAAAGCCATTCATATTATCTATAAATACTTGACAGTTAAACTACATCAAAGCGATGCTTGGATGGAAGAACGAGATCAACCCGAATCTCCATCTGACTTACTTGTGGCGTTGGTGCGAACGTAGATGATCTCACTCTTGGCTCCGTGGACCTGGTTCTCATCCGAGGCTGAGAGTTGGGTTTTCACCATAATGGCGTACTGCGTCCATGGCTTTAGAGGGAAGATGAGATGACCCGGTTCAATTTGATCTGTGGCTCGCCGTGGGGGGTCAACGTCAGCGATCACCCAGCTGTTGGACCCGCAAGCATCCTGCCCATCAAACTCAGTTACGTTTTGAAATGGTCTATTTTAAGGAAAAAAAATCATTTATCATTAGATATTTTTTTCGATCAGCCCACAGGAAAAAATGCTTATAAAAGATTACTGAGGTTAGAAAGACCCTCACAAAGCTGTGATAGATATGAGAGTGGGAAGGGAGGATCTTCCAGGATGTTACCTTAAGATTTTGGTACTTTGTAGGGATGCAAATTAGAAAGCAGAACTAAACACTTCAGCATAGATCAGCTTTTGTGACGAAACCAAAACAGCTTTCCAGATCAGCTGGATTGTTCTGTGCAATTTTCTTCTTTGCATCTAAAATGTTTCCTGAGCATCTTTGGTTTCAAGAACATCCAGATCTACTGATCACTTAAAACACAACTTTCACTGTTTACAAGTCAGATATGATGCAACTCAACTGTTGTTTTCTGCATTTTCTCCTCTTATCTGCAGTGTACCTGAGCAGCTTAGAACAATATTTGTTCGACAGGAGATCAGAGTCTGACTGTAAGTGTGGCTGGCTGATGACTCAAGTTGAACTTACGCTTCTTTATAGAGCACCATGAAGCCCAGCAGGTCTCTGAAGTCTTTTGGCCAGAAAGGTTCCCACTTGATCATTATTTTATCGCTCATAGTTCGAATCTGGGTAAACTTGAGCACGTGGTTCTCACCTGAGAGTACATAAGAAAGCCCAATGAAGTCAATGAAGGTTAAATGAAGGTTAAAGAGATAATGAGTAATAATGAAGGTTTTTACAACTCTGTTAACAGGAGAAAACTGTAGATCTGCTTTTTTAAATTTATGAAAGTATCTTCATGTCTTCCACCTATTTAGTCATTTTACATTATACATTCCTAAATTTAAATTGTTCTTCAGCTGACAAATCTTTTTTCATTTGCTTTACTGGGCACATGTAAAAGCATGTCTTTGCCATAGAAATAACTTAAAAAAAACTTGGTTAACAATTCAAACAGACATATAATTAAAGTTTTCTCTGTATTTTTCAAAGACACAACAAAGGTCTACTCAGCGCTGCTCTTTGCTGCTTCACACATTTATCGCATTGGTCAAGGTCCCCAATTGAGGAAAAATAAGCAATCAAAGCTTTAAGTGTTTAAGTAAAGAAAGATGAGCTTGGCTTTGTGTATCTTCTTGCACTGTTCTGACATTCAAATGATTTCTGTGACCTTTGAAGCAGAAGTCAAACAAGGCAGAAACTCGCAGAAAGCCTACTTGGACTGGAGGAGTTGTTAAAAAACAAGAGTCAAGGCCAGTCAGAACAAATCTAAAATATCCTCAAAGGTAAATAGACCCATTTCAAAAGATCTTCAGCTCAAACTGAACTAAATGCAAGCAAAACTATGAAGCTCTGCCATATTTAAAGTCATGAACTGCAGAGAGCACACCTTCCCTGATCTGTGTTCAACCAGCTCCAAAGAAAATATTTGGTTCTACTAATATGGAAGCAGTGACGGTTCTGTTATGGTACGTCAGGGGACCCAGCCCAACAGAAACAGAAATGAGTTCTCACCATGTAGAGTTTCCAGCAGAAACTGGAGTAACTTCTGCTGGCAGAAAATCATGGCGGACAAGAAATCACAAATTTCTTGCAGTTGCCCCTCCCATAGTCAAACATTTGGCAATTTTGTGATGCCATGCTGGTGCCAGGTTTCAACAATAGGAAAAGTGTAAATACTAAAATTTCTAATTTGGACACCAACCCCAAATCAATGGAAAAGGGGTACGTGTTCCCCAGCGTGATGGGTTTGCTCGCCCCATAAACCTGAAACAAGTAGGCTTAACCTTTTTCCAATGTGTCACAATATCACCGGGTAAATTACTTTTAAATATCACTTCAGTGAAGCATGAAACAACAAATGAGAGAGACTGCGCGTGTTTCATCGCCACATCCTGTTAACCAACTCGTACACACGTGGATTATGATGGAAAGGACACAGTGAGTACAACATCTATATCACCATGTTACCATGTTTAGCTGTTATGAGTGCTTTGCTTTGTTGGTTGTTCCTACACAAGTTACACAGTGTCAGTAAAAGGTCTGCAGGAAGACTTCTGCAAACACATGACAGGAAATGACCGTCATAACAATAACTATGAGTATGTTTGCATGTACCAAGCCCGACTGTGTTTTTCGTTGCTATAATAACATCCTGCAAAAACTGGCTTGAGGATGGTGGGTCTTACACGAAGCCTGGTCTCCGTTGGTCTTTGAGGCAATGTCATTCTTGACTTGCCGCTCCTTGGTTCCTGTCACCTCCTCCATCTTGCGGATCTCAGACATGCAGAGTTTGGAGTTGTAGTGGAAAAACATGCGCCCCTGCTGGATGGTCAGTCTGTGTTTGGACCAGTCCCAGAGCTGCCGCAGGTTCTGGTTGTCCAGTGCATAGAAGGAGTAATTTCTGGAAAAGAACAGTGAAGACGGTATGAACATACTTTTCATGGCTAATGGTACAAAAATCTCCTTTGATTAACATGAGAAGAAGGGTATCTGAGCATGGTTAGTCTTCAATTGATATCATGTCTGTCCTTTGCTATTTCTTCTATAAGTGTTGCTCATTGTGCTGCAGGCATCTTCCACTTTGTCTCAATGAAGCCTTGTGTATGATTTGGGAAAGTCTAACCAGAAACAGCTACCACAAAAAGACATTTTGAAAAAGTCAGTCCTTCCGCTTTTAACTCATAATTACAGGACGTGGCAAGGATGAGAACAGCTAAGAAGAAAGAGTCTCACCCGATGTCCTGCTCCTCTCCACGAATAACATGGAGTTTCCGGAAAAACGAAAGGGATACGAGGGCGTAGGAACGTCGCACTGCCAGGTAGCCAGTGATCTCCTCCAACTGGCCCAGACTGGCCTCCAGTTCGGCAGCTATGTTGTCTGCAGAAAACCAAAAGACAGAAACCTTAAAACTGACAACTGATTCTCCAGCATACTTAGCAAAAACACAGCTCCTCTCCAGCAACAAACTGTTCTCCTTCATTTGTGTTTTCAATTTTGTTTTCATCTTTTTTTCAGTAAATCACAGTCTTACTATATAAACAATATAATTAGATTGATTTCAGCACAGCTTTTATATTTTCATGAAAGCATTAAATATCTACAAGCACTTTCTTTCAAATGAAGAAGAAATTATGCACTGCTATACACTAAATCTAAATGAAACTATGAGCTTGTTTTTTCCTATTAAAGTTAAATGTCTCTCGCATCTCTTTGTTCATATAAAAGACCAAAAGCCCCATAAATAACTCATGCAGTTACTACATTTAAAAAAAAATTAGTTTAGCTTTTAAAATGTTCAACATCATCACACATTTACATTTTCCCGAGTTCCCACAGCCTTTATTTCCTCTTTAATTAACTTTGTTTGAATGTATTCTCTGGTGTATCTTCCTGGTTTCGTGCAATGTCAACTTCTCAGTGTTTGTTGTTCTGCTGTGCTGATCTGTTGTACACTGTAATTCGATTCAGCCAAACAAACCACAGACACTCACTTCCTCCACGCAGGTTGATGACCAGGCTCCCATTGAGGATGGTGCAGCCTCTTAACTCCTGGGCGGCAGTGACGAGAGTCCACAATTTTCAGACCCAGACACACCTTGGGGCAGAGCCCTGCACAGGGAGTGCAGTTGAGCCTAAAGAACAAAGGGAAAAAAAGATACCAAATGATGATGTGTTTTGAATTTGAAACACACACAGACACACACACACAGACACACACACACAAACACAAAACGGTTCAAGGAGATGATGCCGACCTGTTAGTAAACATGCCTATTTAAATATCTGGTAGGCAAGGAGTGACATTGGCAGTGTTTTCCTGGCTCAAAATGACCTTTTATTGTGAGGCTATGCACGTACGCATGACTGGTCCAAACATAGCTGAGGCACAGAGTCTATGTTACCTTACTTCATTTACTTTCTTCAATGGGTTAACCCAACAGTCCAATAAAAATTTAAAAAAAAAAACAACAACAACAAAAATGTATGTTAAAAAAGTCAAAATCAGAAGATAACCCTTTTGTATCATCTAAAATAGCCCCTTTCCCTAATAAGTAGTCTCTGAGCTCTGAACTGAACAGTTAATCTTCATGCACAGTACATAAATATCAGTTTAAACTTTTATTTTAAATCAGCTTAAAGACAAACTGTATAAACATTCAAAATGTTTTACTTTATTTTCCATCACACATGGACTGGATGCTCATATTAAACATGGTCAAAATTTCAAATAATGCAGTCAGTAAATATAAGCCTGGTATAAGTCAGGGTTTTTTTGTACTCTTGGCTCTGGCTGAGCACAGCAA